>VMDR010000117.1:0-94498 GCA_007922815.1 Macrotus californicus | reverse complement strand
GGTCATATGTTCAGCAAATAAGAGTTTTCTTTGCTACGAGGCAGTCAGATAGAATTAAGTGGTGTTTGGAGGAAGGGGCATGCTGCTTTAACCTATACGCTAAGCGTGTTCTTTCAACTTGGATTATTTTTGCACTTTGGAATTGTATTTTGGAATTTTGATTATATCGTTTTTGATAATTTTATAAAAGGGGGGGCTCAAATACCCATAATAAAAATATACAGCAGATCTTAGACTTTCATTAATGGTAGATAAACATCCTGTACATACTTTTTACTTACCATATTAATTAGATTGGAAATTAAAAGAAATACATTTGTTTTTGTTTTATAAAACTTAACATATGCTTACTCCAGAAAATTTAGAAAACAAAGAAAATATGGCCCTTGCTGATGTGGCCGAGTGGATTGAACACTGGCCTGTGAACCAAAGGGTCGCCGGTTTGATTCCCAGTCAGGGCACATGCCTGGGTTGTGGGCCAGGTCCCCGGTGCGGGTGTGAGAGGCAACCACACACTGATATGTCTCTCCCTCTCTTTCTCCCTACCCCTCTGTCTAAAAATAAATAAATAAAATCTTTTGAAAAAAAGAAAATTAAGAAGAAAAGGGTGTTTATAAAACACAAAGAATCCCACATTCAGGCAACCATCCTTAATGTTTTTACTGCCTTTCTTAAGGCATATATTTTCATAATAAGTGGGCCACTGTTAATTACAGTGCCGTGCCCTACTTGTTTAATATTATGGGGTTGTTTTCCCTACACCATTAAAAACCGTCTGGAAACCTTGTAGAGTTGTGCTGTGCAACTGTGTGAATGTTTTGCAGGTAAACTACTTACTGCCTTTTACTGATTGCTCACTCACGTGGTTTCCGTGCCTTTACTGTGATAAATGACGTGGCGGTGAACGTTTGTGCGCGTAAATCGCCCGAGTTCCATACTCCTGGGGGGTGATTTTGTAGATCGGGAGTCACTGACAGAGCATGCACCTTTCTAAACCTCTTTATTTTGCCAGTTGATTTCTAGAATGTCCTCCTATTTGCAGTGAATGATGCTTTACCTTTACCTACTTTCAGTTTTTCCTTTTAAAAAGTATTTGTTAATAACATTGGTTCAAAAGGATTATCTTGTATTTTAAAAATTTTGAACTTCTGGATTCTAGAATGTAGAAGTTAAGGGCAGTATCTCTACACCCCTCTCAGGGCCTCGTGTGATTGTACTAAAGTCATAGTGAGGTTTGTGATTCACACGGGAAGCCCGGGTCCTGTGGAGGATTGCGCTGTGGACTGTGACTACCAATACTTATTTTAGACTGTTAGTACTACTGATAATTAGTACCAATTTTGGTGCTACTAAGAAATGATTTCTAGAAAAATAGTATGTAAAATAATGTCATAATCGTTTTTTAACTATACAATTACATAAATATTTTTGTGGCAAATTTAGGTATTGTAGCAGCCAAGTGATTTCTAAAATTTTTTTGAAACCATTGCCTTAGAATGACTTTGTTGTTAACAGTTTATTACCAAAAATGCATCCGCTGGGTTTGTAGATACAAGGGCTGATTTTGAGGAAACATTGACTGAGTGAGTCCTTTCTCTTCCTCAGGCCGATAGCCCTGAAGAGATGCATAGTTGGATTAAAGCTGTCTCAGGGGCCATTGTCGCACAGCGGGGACCCGGCCGGTCAGCGTCTTCTGTATGTCTCCTGTTCTCTGGGGTGGTGCTCCCTTGGGTTCCCCCATCCTGTCAAGTTATTTTCCTTCCTCTCCCCCTAATGCTCCTGGTTTCTTTCTGTATTGAGATTTATTTGCATGGAGACTTTCATACCAATTGGACTTGCAAAAAAAATAATGCATTTCTAATTTAATGCTTCCTTGTAGTGTTATGTATATATAACTTTCTGTGCATTGTATTGTCTTCAAAATGCACAAGCAGGGCAACTAAAGAATGACCGTTTCCTTGCTTTGTCTTAGGGGTTCAGAACTTGTCAGGAGGCCGAGATGTGGTATAACTTGACCAATTCTTTGTATAGTATATGGCCTATTTGTGTAAGGCACCTTTAGGTGTAGCCTTGCACTTCCGTGAACGTCCCGATTTCCTCTGCTTCCTGTAATTTCATTTGAGGTGTTTTTTGTTTGTTTTTCTTGTTTTCTTTTTTGGCTTAATAGTTGCCATAAGACATTGAGCAGCTGGAACCTTAAATACAATTGGCTGCTCTTAGTCAATGAATTTTTCCATTTGACCTTTCATTCTCATTTCCTAGTAGGTTTATTTAAAAGCCTGCTTTTGTTTACGATCTTCATTATCTCTGTGGTAGTATGGCATAAAATCGAAACAGCTGAACATTCTGAGAAATAGTAAGAAAAATGTTTTTAAGTTTGAGTTGACCATGCTCGAGTCCATAGGAATAAGATACACTTTTAGAATACTTTGGTCACTGGTCTCTGATGTGAAAACACAAGTTCTAAGGAATGAAAAATGTTGAAGTTCTTGAAATGTAGCACTTTGGTCTGCAGAACAGGGGCTGGTATGTAGCATGATGACCTTAATTATCCAGATTCCTTGGGAATGCTAGATAATCTGTACTTTCAGTGTTTTCCTGGTAGTAATACTGTCTTTTAATAGTTTCCTACTCTTAGTAACTACCGATCAGTAAATACAAATCCAGCTTTCTCATTTCCAATTAAGTTACCCTCCTCGTATTCTTTTTGGAGTATCAGGAGATCATTTCCTAGGTGTCCCTTCAGTAACTGCCTGTGTCTGTGTGACTTTTCAGCAGTCAAGTACGAGACTCTCTGCAAAAACAGTGTCTGTTGGGCGGAGGGCAAGTCGGAGAAGGGCGTTTGTGTTTTGTGCTTGTGGTGGGGCAAACCGGACTGTCCAGCTGTAACTCTCAGCACAGCTCCCCTCCTCCCCTCCCCGGGACAGGGTAACTCTAATCTCAGCTCTGCACTGTGTTCCAGATGCGGCAGGCCAGAAGGCTGTCGAACCCTTGTATGCAGAGGTACACATCGAGAACTGGTGAACGCGGCACGGATGTGGGCTCTCACGCAAACGTGCCCTCTTACTAGAGGGCCCGGACTCACTCACTACTTACCACTCGTCCCAGAGAGTTGAGTTAATCAGACTGCCTTCTGCAGTCACCGTCGCCATGCCAACACTAACGCCAACTGTTGCACTGCAGCCCTCAGGATGGGGGTGCATTTGGAAAAAATAAAGAAATGATGAAAAGTAGAACTTCACTAACCGAAAAAGTCAGATTAAGCTGTTCTCTAAAAGTTACTTTACTGAATTGCCACAAGAGTTTCAATTTCTGTATTTTGAAATTTTTTAATACTACACTACTTGAAATGCATCCTTGTGCCAACCTGTGCAAACTCGTGCATGTAAGTGCATTGGGTAAACTGCTGCAGTTTGCATGGCATTTTAAATTGCAGTTGGAATTTAGCTATCTAAATTTGTCACGTTGGTAACGTGTAGCATTTTGTTTTCATAACCACTGGTCTCATAAAGGAACACAATATACTGGGAACTACATAGGGGTGCATTTGGAACGGTCATATTTAAAGTTATCCTCAGATTTGACAGCGTTAGAAGCAGGTTGAAATTAACATTCACAGCTGATAATTATTTCATCATAGTTATAATAGCTGATGAAATGCGTGCCCTGTGTTCCCTGTACAATCTTTAGCCGTATGAATGTATGACATTCAAAACTAAACAAATGCAATTAAATAAAAAGCGAAGAGACTGTACTAGTGGTTGCAGTAGAATTCAGGGAATGTGTGCCATTTAAAATATGTGGGATAACTCCTAGTGTTGATTTAAATAAGCTTTTAAATTAAATGTTAGCTAGTCGGCCCCTTGTAAGCACAGTTCACTCGCAGTTGGGCCACCGTGCTCCATTGTGGCCGACGGAGTCTTCAGAGTGTCAGAGCTCCCAAATTCGGCTTGGTGACAGAGCTGGTTTCTTAGTGGAAATGGCTGTTGGCCGTCTTTGCTTTAAACTCACTCCTAAAAGTGCTTTGCTTTGGGAAGGAACTTGCACATGTTTGCTGCATGGCTCTTGCTTCTGCTCTGCGTGTGTGTGTGTGTGCGCGTGTGTGTTTTGTCCTGTCTGTTTTTCAGAGAATAAAGTCTCACACTGAGTTACTAACCTTGCTGTCTGTGACCGGCTGTGTCTGACCGCCACCCCTCTTTACAGGAGCATTCCACCTGTCCCGAGTCCAAACACGCTTTCCGCCCCGCCGGGGCCGCCGCCGCCGCCTCACATTCCACAGCCTCTCGCAGCCACTCTTTGGTCTCAAGCTTTGCCGTGGAGAAGCGAGGATTTTACGAGTCTCTTGCCAAGGTCAAGCCAGGGAACTTCAAGGTCCAGACTGTCTCTCCAAGAGAACCAACTTCCAAAGTGACTGAACAAGCTCTGCTAAAACCTCAAAGTAAAAATGGCCCTCAGGAAAAAGATGGTGACCCAGTGGACTTGGATGACGCAAGCCTTCCAGTCAGTGACGTGTGAGGTGGAAGCACGTGGAGCCTGACCTGCCTCATCAGCCCCTCAGTTTCCTTTCATGAGGTCTCTAGCCAAAGATGATAAAGGGTGATACGGCTTTTAATGCATTGACTATACTGCCTCGTAGATGTGCTCTTCGTAAGCTGGCAACCAAGGATTTAGGGAGTGGCCAAACTAAACGTAACCCGTCTCTTCTGGAAAGAAAGGAAAGAAATCTAAGTGTCTTAGTATCAGTTGTCTGAAGTGTTGTGTGTTCTCATTTGGGTGATAAAAAATGTTTGTGTGATGTTTTTTCCTAATCAATTTGACAATTTAAAGCTTATCAATTTAAAACATTAAAAATGCTTACTATCTTGTCACTTTTAAAATGCTACTATGACTCCTATGAGATGGTTGATATTTACACATTCTTACTGGTTCATGTTATTGAATGAAATATCACCAGTCTAAGATCCCTGAACTCATGATGTCTGTGGTGCTGTACCATCCATACTGCGGTGTGACCTGTTTGCACACAAGGCCACGTCGGATGCCCTGGACCGCAAGGTGAGCGAGTGACGAGTTCCGTGCGGAGGGTGTCATTGGACTGTGGGTGAGAGCTGTGGGTTGTCCGAGGTGGAGAAAACGGGGAAATTAAGTTTTAAACAACTGTATTTTGGACATTCGTTTGAAAAAGTTTCAATATTTAAGACTTGCAGTAGTTATTGCTTTATTCAGTGAAAATTATTTGGTGTGAAATTTCTGGGAGATCTGATTTTCTTAAGAAAGTTTTATACATAGTTCTTCTTTCTGTATCTGGATCGGTAGAAGACCTCAAGTGGGTATGTAAAGGCGTGCTTCCCGTAGTCACACGGTCGTGGCCTCCACTTTCTGTCACTTTCTGTCTTCAAGTGCCTGTGCTTTTCATTCTGTTAGCGTGCGCAGGGTCCTCCGCGGTCGGTCTTCATCGTTGGGGTAAAGGCAGTTTTCAGCAGGGGAGTGTAATGTGTTAGGTAAGGTCTCATCTTATGTCAGAGACGCCAGAACGCTGGTGTTTTACTGCCTGTGCACACGTACGTTTTAAACACAAGTTCGATCACAGAGAGTCATAAATATAAGCACCACTCTAAAAAGTCCTTAGTTTGAGATGTTGAACAACAGACCAGTCTGAGCAAGCACGAAGATTACGGTGCCCTCTTACACACTTGCTTTAAGAAAGTAGCCTTGAATTCCACATGCTGCTATTTTTATGATATTATACCATTTTACTGTTTTGTTTTGTTTTGAATTCATACATGTCATGTTTCTCCTTTTTATCTTCTAAGATGAGTTCTCGTCTGAGAGAGAGAGAGGTTTCCTGCTACAGAGCTGGGGCCTGAGGTTACTCTCCTTACACCAGGGCTCTCCCGGCATCAGTCTAAACCCCGGTGTGCAAAGGGTGCCCCGCTCTGCTTTTATTCATAAGCTAGTATTTCTAAAAGTCATATTTAGAGTTTTCATTTCTGCAGCTACATTTGATAATGATGGAATGAAGAGGTTTTAAGTAATTATCACTTTTTATTCATTATAATGGCTCTTGAAGGTTCCTTTTTCAGGAACACACCTAAGAAACCTTGTGTAGACAGTTCGCAGTACTCAGGAGCCTCCTGCTGTTTTCTTTGGCACAGCTCCCACATTGCATGTTTGTGTTAGCAGACTTTGGCATTGGTGATTTGATATATTTCATAGTGGCAAAATACTGTCTCTATTTTGGGACTTTTTATGGAACTACCCTTGTATTCAATAGCATAGGAAAATATTCTTGTGATTTGGGGGGGTCTTCTGATATTTATCTCAATACTTTTGTAATTCTATGAAAATTATTTAATTATTTTAAAACTTATACTTTTCTTGTAAATATGTCACATCTGAATTGTCAGAAATTACTTTGAATACCATAATGTTTGCTGCATTTTTTCCTGTACATATAACGTGTTCTTTCAGAATGGAAATACATGTGTGCTTCCCAGTGTTTACTTTTACGTCTGCCATCTTTACGCGTCCAACTGGTTGAACACTGTAACGACTTGAGAATAAACTGCTCGGAATGAATTCTGCCTTACGTCTCATTTGCTTTGGTCGTGCTCTTGTGTGAACGGGAAATAGAACGAGTACACATGTGTTTGGTTAATCGATTTGAATTTATGTACTTAAGGGTAGGCTCCCTGGTTACCTTTGGAAGACATAGCTTGACATGAAATTGCACATAAAAAAAACAAATCTTTTTGGGGAATAAGAGCCGGTTTATGTTGCTTAATTAAAACATGTTCTCAAAAGAACCCTAAAACATACTTCCTCAGAGCTAGTTTGTGTCATGCAGCTGCTGGCAGGGCCTGGTTGTGGGTTAGCCTGGACGCGGCGTGATTTGGGCACTGCGGTGCTCGGGGCACTGCTGGCACGCGCCCACAGGGCCTCCTGTCCAGGGCCGCAGGCCGCTTCTCACACACCCACATAATAACGGGCGGTCCACGTCCGCCGTGTCTGCAGCACCTGGGAGCAGTCTGTCTGTCTGTCTTGGTCATTTCTACCAACTGGTGCAACTTAACCTTCTTCCCCTGAAAAGCATTTTAAATGTTCTTACACAAAAAAGAACGTTCTGAACTTTGTTGTTCTTATGAAAAAGCAACAAAACTTTTCCTCAGCTTTTGTTTTGCTTCTAGTTGCTGTTCAGGAATTTTCCTTAAGTGGTGCTCAGACCTTTGTCAGGGTTCTGTCAACAGCAGGCGCAGCGGGGCGTGTTTGTATAAAAGTGCCGTGGCATCAGCTCAATTCCAGATGCCAAGAGTCTGCCTCGTCTTCGGAAGGGTTGGTTCACCAGGTCACACAGGGCATGATGGAGGGGTTTGGTTTTTCTAGTTTCAACTTGCTGTCGTACCCAGCTCCCAAATTATTTGTGTTATTTTTTAATGACTTTCGAAAACTGTATTTGATGGAAGCATAGTATTTCCATTATGAGGACGCTGAAAGCGCATAGTGTCCTTGCTATGGCACAGTCATGTGGTAGTGGCGCCACCTTCTGGTGGCGTCATTGCTAAATTTAAAGCAATTTGGAGCCTAGTCTATTTTACTGTTTTACTGAGAAAATTAGAGAAGATACGCAAGTGACTTCTTTAATTAAGCCTTTTTTGGGAGATAATTGTAGATTCAGGGCAGTAGTTTGAAGAGGAAGCACAGCTCTCGTGGACCCTGCGGTCGGTTTTTCCTGAGGACAACACTGAAACCTATGGGAAGGCCTACCGGGGACACTGACGCTGACACGGTCCAGATGCAGAAGAATTCTGCCATCGCGAGGCTCCCTCGCCGGTGTAGTCCCCTCCACCTCCCATTCCACGGGTTTGGAAATAAACTTAGTCACTTCCCCCAAATCTCATCAGGTTTAAAATCCAGTCTCTCCGCTGCCAAAGGTCAGGCTCTTAACCACTACGGCGTTACTGCCTCAGAAGGAGTCTGCAGATTCCTGTGTTTATATTGACCTGTCTCTAGATTATTAAACTAGGTGAATTTTCACTCGATCTATTTGCCACATTTTCCAGAATAATATTTCAAATGGTAGGTTTCTTTATACACACACTGAAATTTGAAAACCGGTAGTAGATATTGTGATCATAACCTCCCCGAGGGTTTGAGCTCTGACATCTGACGTTACTTCGATCAGCATGGTCACCAAGGTAAGGGCTGTGAAGTAGAGCAGCTTTAGGGTGCCCGGTTCTTGCCGTGGAATAGTGTGGCGACTGGGCACACTCAGTTGGTGTGGGGTAAGAGTGAGGCCTTTTTCTGTGTAAAGACGCTTTTGACCTCATGGGGTCTTGGGTCACACTGGTGTCTTTGGTGTACAACAGGCAGTGCACAGGAAACCTAAGGAGATGATGAAGCCGCCGACGGGGAATTTGCGCAAGGAAATACCAAGTACAATCTGTGATACAATCAGGCATGGAGAACTGCACGTCCAGAGGCTGAGACCGGCAGTGAGTGATGGGATGACTCAGAAGCACCTTGGGAGGGGCCTTTAAGAGGTCCCAGAAGACAAAAAGGTACAAGGAAAAAACTCTGACATGACGACACGCTTGCAAAATGTTGACTTGGAATTTGAAGGGTCCAAATTGTCACACAGAAATTGAAATCATTCCCTTAAAATTCCATTGCTTCTTTCTCTCTCCCAAACATGCCGACACCAGTCATACTAGTTTTCTTTAGCAGTGTGGTTTTTTTTGGGGGGTGGGGGGTTGGGAGAAAAGACGGGGTATAGGTCCTTGATTTAGGAATTTCCCACACCAAAGCCAGTGTTGCCCTTGCGTGGGTACCTTCGTAATGCTACCCCTGTGGGACCTTATTTACTAGTGTTTCCAAACAGGGGCCTTGGGTTCCAGGGACATCTGCTCCTCTGTGGCTTTTCGTACACGTCATGCTCATTGCCTGGGTCCGTGTTACCACTCACGTCGTCCTCTCTCGCTCTCTCCTTGCCCGTCTGTGTTTTGAAGGTGGATGACTTGCTAGTGGATTAGCTATGGCAAGTGAGAGGAAGTGAGGCATTGAGGACAGCAGCAAGTCTGCCGGCCTGGACGACCAGAGGAGCAGAGGCACGCGTGCAGGTGGCAGGGGCTGCAGGTAGGGCAGGGTGCAGGGGAGAGCCTGCAACGGCAGCAGGGAACGGGGTGGTTTCGGATGGCGGGCACCTGGGTGGAAACGTCAGGAACCGAGAGGAAGCTCCGCGGGGGAGCTGTCAGCGTGTTGGATGCTGTTTAAAGCCGGGAGACTGGGTGGGAGCGATGGAGCAAGAAGGCAAGAGGAAGGAGGAATGTGCCATGGTCACTCCTGCCCGGAGAGCTCTGCAGAGGAGCTGGCGATGAGGAGAAGAGGCTGCGGCCACCGGCGTCATGGGTGGCAAGGGCGTGTGGTGTCTCGGAAGCCGAGTGAAGAGAATGCATCTAGACGGAGCAAGGTCGGATGTGTTGCGTGCTGCTCATTGGTGGAATAAGAGGCAGACCGAGGAATGGTTGGGGGTGGCGCGGTGGAGGCCGTTGGTGATCTTGAGAGCAGTCTGAGTGGGCCGGCGAGGACAGGCAGAACTGCCTTGAGGATTTTTGCTGCAGTCGGAGCTGGGAAATGGGATGGTTGCTGGTAGCAAAAGCAAAGGTTGAGATTTTGTCGTTTTAAGACAGAAGTAGTGGCGTTTGGCAACAGGATGACCAAACAGCAGAAGGACTGATGGTGCAGGAGGTGGGGAGAAGGCTTGGAGCCGAGCCCTTGAGTAGGTGAGATGAGCGGGGATCGTGGCACCAGCATCACCGTTCCTCTGCGGTGGCTGCGCAGGTCCTCGTGGAGCCAGTTAGGAGACTGAGACCGAGACCTCGATGCGAGTGGGGTGGGGGAGGGGGCACCGAGGCGCACTGAGAAGAGCGGAGGGTGTGAAGCTGTTTAGGCTGGTGGAAGAGAGACAAATTCGGGAAGTGCGTCCTCGGCAGTGCTGGGGGCCCCGTGAGTCCCGTGGGGGTGAATTAGTGTCAAATAACGTGGCCACCGCATTTGTCACCTGCCTGACTTTCGTTGGGAGGTCTCTAGTCATTCTCCTTAAGCGTGATGCTGGCTTTGTGGCTGAGGAAGAAGCATTTTAACAGGTTAAGGAAGTTTTCAAGTACTGGTATTTTACTGAGTGTTTCTTTTTTCCTCATGAAAAATGGTGAATTTTGTCCAGTGGTTGCAGTATCTGTGAGAGAATCTTTTCCCCTCCATAGGTTAGTTAATTTGGTGAATATGAATCCGTTTTCTAAGGTTTAACTATCATCATGTTTCTGGAATAAAGGCCATTTGCTCGGGTTGTATTGCTTTTTAAATACGCTACTAGATTCTATTTGCTGCTGTTTCATTTCTGCATAAAGGCGACATTGGCCTGGACTTTTCTTTTACATGGTTCTAGTTTTTGTATATTTTGTGGCCTTACATTGTACTAGCTTCATTGAAAGAACTCGGAAGCGATTTTTTTCCTTTTAAGCTCTTCAGGAACAACTAGAAGGGAATTGGGGTATTACTCTGAAGAGTTGGCGGACCCATGAAACCATGTGGACATCTTTTGAGGGGCTGCAATCCGACAAGTTCCTCCTTCCCTCCGTGATGTGCTTAGGTTTTCTATCTTCTCTAGAGTCAGTTTTGATCAATCACATTCCTAGAAAGTGATACATTCCGAGTTTTCCAGTGTGTTCACCTGGAGCGGGGCAGCAGAGAGCAGGAGCCCCCTTTGTCTTGAACTCCGTGGGGGAGCGGATGTGCAGGCTTTGTTTCTGTGCGCAGTGGTGGTAGCATTAGGTTTCCCCGGGGCTTTGGACCCAGACACGGACTCCAGAACAGCGTGGTGGTATTCAGCTACAGGGAGGCCATCAGAAGCTTTAAGAGTTTTAAAAATTGCAATTCAAGTGTGCGATGTGTCATTTCTCTTAAAGAACCCGTGATCCCTGGAGGACAAGTCTGGGTTCCCGTTTCGAGAAACACGCCTTGTGAGCAGTGTTGAAACTTTGCAGCTTATCTTCAAGGCCCTCACCACACTGTGGCTTGTACACCCTGCACTCCGGCTCCGATGGACCGTTCTCTGTTTCCCGCTTCCCCACTCCCTGTGTTCTTGCTGTCCCTTCTGCCCAAATGCCACTTGCCTGGGCATCTTTGTCATTTAATTCCACCCACCCTCCAGTTCTTACCTAGGCGAAATTATCTCCTTGGGGTGTTGGAATTGCTTTCTCTCTTCCTCTCAAAACATGACTGATGTTTTTAACTTACTGATTTTAAAGAGAGAGAAACATCGATTTGTTGTTCTACTTGTGCGTTCATTGGTTGATCCTTGTGTGTGCCCTGACCAGGGATCAAACCCGCAACCTTGGCGTACTGGGACGACGCTCTCGCCAACCAAGCAGCCCGGCCTGGGCTGCAGTTGCTTTCTCAGCTTGCCCACGACACAAGCCGCGATGACCCCCACCTACCTGACATCTTCTCCGTCTCGTGCCAGCATTCAATTCAGTTAATTGGAACTCAGATTCAATTTAAAAAAGCTTTGGCTTTTAAACTGTGGGCTGACCAAGTAGCTTTTCTTTCTCTACCGCAGTCCCTTTAAAAGCCAACAACTTCAAAACTTGGAAGATGTCAGAAAATGGAAACAGCCCAACCTAGCTCTTCGTTGATTAGATGGACCCACGAGAAATAAATAAGACAGGAAGCAAAATTCAAACGTCCTGGTGGTAACGGCCACTCCGGGAAAGTAGAGCACAGCGCAGTGTTCTCCGCAGTTGCTCAGAGCTGCTGGCCGGGCACAGGCCCTTGGGTGCTCGTGGGCGGTCCACGTGTGGCCGAAGTGGGGCCACGGACCAAACCTGGCGAGTTCAGGGGCAGCCTGCTTGGTGGCCTCACAAACTCAGACCAATAACCACATGGGATGAACATACATTCTAGCTAAAAGCCAGTTCAGCCCTGGGTCTGGCTCTCCCTTCACAAAGGTCAGTGTTTGCCTACCTGAGCCTGTTTTCTTTGTGCGTCTGAGATAACATACCTTTGACAGGTCAGAGTGATCTCTCTCCGGACCCCAGGGCACAGCCTCTAGCCAGTGCCCTGGGCTGCAGAACTCCGTATCTTGTTCCCAAATACCATTCTCTGTGCTGTAAGTGTCGTTAACTATCCCTCCCCTACCCGTGTCCAGGAAGTCTGTGTGCCTTGGTTTTACCCTTTATCCAGTCCCAGAGATTGCCCCACTGGCTTCCCTTCTCCTGACCCCCTATCTACCACCAATGGGGTCCCTGTAACCCTCCTTAACATATCCTCTGACTCCAGCGTGTAAGACACGCTACAAAGCCGCCATTCCCCAGGGCTGCTTCCTGGCAATTGTCAGTTTGACTCAAAAAAGCCTCAGACTCCCCTTATTTTTATATATTACAATGAAAAGAGGAGGCGCAGGTCACTTATGTGAAATCCATTGGCGACTGATTAGGGAGGCGGGAGGAAGCAGAGTGGGAGTGGGGGGTGCGGCTTGGGATTGGGTAAAAGGTGAGATGGCAGACACGGACTTCCTTTACACAGGCGGGCATGGGACAATGACCGCCGGCAGTTACAGGACAGCAGTAACAAGGAGGGGATCAGTGGGCTCTGTGGGCACTTGTGCTTCGAGGGGTCCGGAGAGTGGAAATCTACCATTCCAAGGGAATGTTATCTAGATGCCGAAAGACAGGCTCGGTTCATGTAAAAATTGACCTTTGTTAGGAAAAATACCAGCCTAGGACGTGACTACCTGCCATGACCTGCTTTTTAGGTCAGGAGCTTTTAATTTCGGACCATGAGTGTGTCAGGTTTCGTTCTGGCCCCTGCCCTCCAGAATTGGATGGAGAGGAGCCTGTCACCTTTTTTGAGTAAGGGAGTCTTCTTGGTATGAAATGTTCAGAAGCTTTTATCACGTGGATTAGGCTACAAGGGACCCTGAATAACCTTGGGACCAATGTCCTTAACAGCAGTTTTTGTAGAGTGGAAAATTCTTTAAAAAAAAATTTTTTTTTTTTTTTAATTTATTTTTAGAGAGAAGGGATGGGAGGGAGGAAGGGAGCGAGAAACAACGATTGGTTGCCTCTTCTGTGTGCCCTGGCCAGAACCAAACCCGAAGCCCAGGCATGTGCCCTGACCGGGAATCGAACCGGTGACCTTTCACTTTACAGAGCGACACCCAACCCACTGAACTACACTGGTCAGGGGTGAAAATGAAAAATTCTTTTAAGTGGCTTTCTCTGTCCACCCTTAGAATCCAGAATGATCTATTTAGTGTAGTTCGATGGGAGTGAGCAGTTCAAACACCCTTTGCCTCCCTCTCTCCATTTTGGAAATTCCTTGTCCTCAGTGACTCAGTATGTCACATCACATCCTTGCAGAAGCTGTCCCTGACTTCCCCTGCTAGTGCTTTGGACTCTACACTCCCGGGAAAGTTTTTTTTTCTTTTGTCAATATTGGTAATATATAATTTTTGAGAAAATTTCTATTCCTGCCCTGTTTCTCCTCTTTACAATCTATCTTCACATTTAAAATACCTGATGGTGACTCCTCTAAGGGAAACCTACTATGACAGTTTTCTGCTGTCCTGAGAACAGGAGCCGTCCCCGTGGTCTCCAAAGGCACTCCACAGCCTGGTTCTAGCTTGCCACCACTCCGGCCTCCTTGGGTTTGGGTCCATGCCAGAGGCGGTGTCTCGTCCTCCTGCTCAGGGTAACAGACGGCCCCCGCCAAGAGGAGCTAGCACACGCTGGAAACCGGGTGCTGCTCCTTGAACCAGCTCCATCCCGGCTCGGAGCCTCCGTCACTCTGGGATGTGTGCTGACCTGTAACAGAGCTTGGCTTGTGGTGGGTTCTCGTTTTTCGTTGTAAAGGTGGAACAGGCATGAATAAATGCCACAGAAGACATTTGATTGTACTCGGCTGTTTTTCCCCCCAGCAGAAGACAGACTGCGCTTAATTCAGTTCAGTCAACAGTTTTCAAGGGCTTCCTATGGACAAGTGATTTGGCTGGACTTGCAACTGTGTAGAAACTTCATTTCTTTAATATGACCTTTTCTTCTTTCTTTTGATTCAAACCGGCCTCTTCCAGCACCCTGCCTCACCCACCTCCCTCTCCCAGCACGTTCACCTCCTTAAGCATTAAGCCCTCCGGACAATGGGGCTCTGATCAGCAGCAAATAATCTTTGGAACAAAGCCTCAGATCAGTTGACTCCAGAGATAGTTTCCTCAAACCAGAGATAACATCCAGGCCTCGGCTGTGTTTCAGCTCCAGGCCCCAGAGAGCTGCAAAACCAGATGCGGTGACCATCAGCCCCTCCCCTACTCCGACTTCTCGTCAGTGGGGACTGTGACCCTGACCTCAACGCTAACTCCCTTAGTCATTATGATGGATGACTTTTACCCTGTGTAACCCATGCCCTAGAAGCCAGTTCTTTAGTATGAGCTCACCTGTGTCTCTGGGCGTGGGCCACTTCCTAAAAAATAAACCCTTTTTTGGCTGCAAACTCCTGTTTGTGTTTTGTTGGGCTTTGATGTGTGCAAATGGACCCCTTTGGACTGGTAACAGACTCCGGAGTAGGAGAAATGAGGGAGGCAGACGCAAAAGTTACCTCTAGTAACTTTTCTCAAGTAACTCCTGCCTCTAGACAGGCAGACTGAAGCCCGGCTGATGAAACGTGCCGAGTTGTGGTGCCCCAGTCTCAGCGGTTCCTAACTGTGAGGCCTGTTGGTCAGCTACGCTCTGCGTCCGCGTGAGTCGGCCTCGGCTGTGCTCTCCACCCTGGAAGAAGCAGCCTCTACCCGATCGTGGGGGACACACCCCCGTAGCCACTTGTCCAACCCTAGTGACGCACGACATCAGAGCTCAGCAAATATCTGTAGTATGAAAGATTTTCTCACGGATTCAGAGGAGGACACACAGAAAACTTTAATTCAGAAACCCTGCGTTGCACTTGAGATACACACACACACACGACCCACACTTCCTGCGGTGTCGCCTTCCTGTAAGACGCGCCACGTTCGTGTGGTGTGCTGGGCTGTGTGCCAGGGCCTGGGGTGGAGCGGCGAGGCGGGCGCCTGTCCTCAGGGAGCGGACCGTCCGGGTCCTGCTCCTCCACGGGGCGCGAGGATGTGCAGGTAGGAGGTGAAGGGGTGGTGGTGGGAGGTTTGGGGAGCTCAGGCTCCTCTTCTAAGCTCCTGTGTTAACGCTCAGGCTTTGTCCCGTCCAGGTGTGCCCAGGTGTGAGTCAGATGATCACTTCCCCAGGCAACCAGGAGCAGACAGCAGTTTCACACCCTGCATTTCTCGCCTCGTGTATATATCCTCCTGGGTCGTTCCTTTGCTTCCTCTCCAGTCTCAAACTGGAGAAGCTGGGCGTCAGTAAAGGTTGCCCCAACTCCTTTTGAACTGTCACAAGGATTGGTCACAAGGGTTGGGTGCCGTCCTGAAGCTGAGAGCTCCTGTCCCTTCTCTCTCCTCTCCTATCCAGCTGCAGGTCTTGATGACAGGAAGGCTGGTACAAATGCAAGAGCTTGGCTTTCAGGCTGATTTGGAAAAGTGGTGGTTATTCTCTTTTAAAGCACTAGCAAGTTCCTTTGATTACTGGATGCCAGGCACTGGACTGGGCTTGGGTTCCCAGAAACTGCACCCAAGAAGTGGTGGGGGGAGAGAGAGACGTTGTCTGCAGTGCAGGGTGACAGGGCTCTGACGAAGGATGGGGAAGCGGCCATGGCTGCGGGCCCAGTGGAAAAGTACCTGGGTCGTGATTCATCGGGGATAATGCTCAGCTGGTGCTTCGCCATTGTCGTCCCAGAGTGCCGCCCACCAGAGGCCACATCCAACGTGGAACCAATTTACGAGAAGAAAGTCAATGAAAAGAAGATCAGAGTGTGTCCACTTCAGTGCTGTGCCTGGCTCTGTGGCAGGCTTCTGTCTAACTCGACCAGCAGGAGACCGGTGCCTGCCTGTGGCTGCTGGTGCCTGCTGGTGCCTGCTGGCGTCTGTTACCATGGGCAAGTCAGGCTCTGGCTTGCAGGCAGCGCCCGGCCCCTGCGGCCGGCAGTGTGGGGGCCCCTCTGAACACTGATCGGCTGGTGAAGTAAGGGCTGTGACTTGGATGGAATCCCAGTGCCACTGAACTCCGGGTCTCCAGGGGGTTACTCTGGCTGTAGGTCAGCAGGATGGTTTACATTGTAGTCACGTAGCATCAGGACATAGCAATGGCCTGTCTGTGGGGCTCCGCCCTGCTGCCCCTTGGAACTGCTGGGCCCTCTGACCCCAGGGAGGCTCACTCACAGCTCCTAGAGGGTTTTTTTTTCTCCTAAAGCAGGTTCTTTTGGGCTATAATTCGAATACCATGCAGCTCACTCTGTAAAAGTGCACTATTCGATGGTTTTCAGCATACTCACGGATAGGGGCCACCATCGGCACCATCCATTTTGAGCTGTTTTCATCACCTCAAAAAGAACCCCTACCCTTTCGGGGTCCCCTCTCCATTCCCTCCCCTCCAGGCCCTGAGCAGCCACAGCCTACCGTCTCTGCAACCCTTCCAGTCCTTGACGTTTCACATGGATGGAGCTGTGTCACATGCGTGTGGTCTTCTGTGTCTGGCTTCTTTCTGAGGGAGGTGTTTTCCAGGGTCACCCGCTGCTGCGGTGTGTGCCATGTTCCTTTTCTCGGCTGGATGATGCTCTGCGGTACCGACAGGCACATCGACCACGCTTTTGGGTCATTTCTGCTTTGGCTGTGATGAGTAATGCCGCTTGGGCCATTCGAGTAAGTTTCTGTGTGGACGTATGCTTTCGTTTCTCTCGGGCGCACACCTAGGAGTGGAATTGCTGGGTCCCACAGTCACCGTCGAATTATTTGAGAAATGACCAGTCTGTTTTTCAAAGCGGCTGCACCACTTTTCATTCCCTCCAGTGATGTAGGAGGGGTCCCCTCTTTCTCCACATCCCTGTCATTTCTGCTTGTTGCCCGATCTGTGGATTCCAGCCAATCTGGTGGGTGTGAAGTGTGGTGTCTCCTTGTGGTTTTGATTTGCTGATGACTAACGATTCTGAGCATCTCTTCATGTCCTTACTGGCTCCTCGAAGTCGATGGGGTATTTATTTTTTCCTTTTAAAAAAGTTTTTTTCCCCAAATTCAAAATCATTTTAGGTTTAGGTTAGGTTAGGTCATTTTAGGTTAGGATTGCAAAACTAGTACAACACACTCATTTACCCTAACCCAGATTCCCCAAACATTAACCGTGCTTGCTTACTCATTCCCCATCTCTGAAATGTTTTGTAGTAAGTGGAACTGCGAAGGCCTTTTACCTCTAAATACTTTCTGTATTTAGTTTTAAAAAAGAAAAAAAAGCACCAACATTCTCTTAGGCAACCACAGAACATGGTCAAAATCAGAAAATCAGCACTGACTCAGTACTGTAATTTTCTGAAGTTAATCAAGTTTTGTCAGATTTTGGGGTATCAGCATTTTTTAAATGCCCGCTGGTTATTGTCTGCAGGCAGAAGAGAGACAGACTCGGAGACAGAGCAGGCTGACAGCTCCTGGGGGTTGGGGTTGGAGCAGAAAAGAGGAAACAAAGAGCTCAGGGACCCAGAACAACAGTGTGGTGGGGATTCGGAGGGTGAGAAGGAGGGGGGGCAGGTGGAAGAGGGTAAAGGGCATAAATGGTGATGGCCAAAAAGCTCACAGGTGATTCTAATGGACATTCGGGATCTCTGTCACCTCTTTGGACAGAGGACGACGGTGACAAAAGAATGTCTTCCCTGAGGTCATCAGCAATTACAGCAGTTTTCAGGATGCCCCAACCCCTGGGGCACCTTGGTGGGTGGGACTTAAGAAAAGACTCCTCTCCTGAGCCTGGACCAGGTGGCAACCAGCCAGGCCAGGGGACAGCACCTCTGTCATTGCATCATGCCCCCTGCATGTTAGCACGTGGCACATCCTCCATCCAGGAATGACTGGCTGAGGAGGAGGAGGGAGGGCAAGGGTCCTGGTCGCCTGGGACCCCTGAGTCTGTTCCGCTTAGTGGGACATGTGCCCTCCCTTTCTGTCCAGGGAGAACCTGTGCTTGCTTGGCATTGGAGTGGGGAGGAGAGGGGCCTGGTTCCAGGCAGAGGGACAGACTGTTTCTTTGTTGCACTCCATGCTGGCAGCTGCTAAAATCCTAGCTGGACTCCATTCAGCATGCCCCCTCTCTCCTGCCAGCCAGCACCTGCCTCTAGACTCCACCCCATTCTGCATGCCCATCCCTCCCACCAGCTCCCCAGCCCCCATCCTGGTTGTCTTCCCAACATGCAAATCTGACCTCACCTCCCTCCTGATGAAAACCCTAGTGGACTGCACACTCCTCCCTGTTCAGTCAGCCCCAGCAGTGGTGTCTCCACCCTTCACAGCTGCCAGGCCCCCAGCTCCCACCCACTGCTGGGACTCACTCTGGGGGTGCTTTGCAGAAGCCCTGCTGAGCCTTGTTCCTCCCCCATGATACCTCCCAGAGTGTGTTTATGGAGATACATGGGTGAGCAATGAAGGAATGGCACGAGATGGGGGACCCACGTGGACTTAGTGGACCCACGTGGACTTAGTGACTTGTTATGCAAAGTGGGGTCTCCAGACCAGCAGCAGCCGTGGCACCTGAAACTTGTTAGAACTGCGAGTGTTTGAATCTGAAACAGAGGAGTGGAGCTGAGCCTGCCCTCCAGGTGCTTGGGCTGCATGGTCAGGTTCAAGACTCACAGGCCTTGGACCTCCGACCACAGGGAGGTCCAGGCAGGACCAGGGGGACCTCAGCCCTTCTCTGGTTCAAGACATTCAAGGTAGCTATTCTCTGCAGCTGGTGAATCAAGAATACCAACGTGTATTTCCAACGTACTGATTATGGGCCAGATAAAGGAAACAGGAAGGTGCACAGCTGGGAGAATGGGACTGGGCAAGGGGACCCCAAAGCCTGTAGAAGGCCATCAGGGCGGCTCCTTGAGCCCTGGGCTGGGTTTGGGGTTCCACTGATGGAGGCAGACACCGCAGCCATCGGTGACTCTGGGTCCAGGCCTGCAGAGCAGTCCCGAGGGAAACTGTATCATTCAGTTGTATCAGGATGCTCTTGCAGATTTGTACTTCACATGGTTCCCGTTAGTTTAGGGATTAAAAAAACAGCAACACTTGGCAGTCTATGTAAAAAATAACGATACACGTTTGTAGAGGAAGCATCTGGGCCTTCTCGGCCACCTTGGTTTAAAGCTTTGCTATCCAAGCACCTTAGAGACCGTGTGGCCCAATAAACTTGGTACACGCCTTTTACTGCTTGTAGAACTTTGGCCCTCTTGTGCATGCTTTAGCACCTGTGTAGTTTTTTTAATTAAGATTTTATTTATTTTTAGAGAGAGAGGATAGGAGGGGAAAGAGAGGGAAAGAAATATGATGAGCGAGAGAAACAGGGAGTGGTTGCCTCTCTCACACCCCCAGCTGGGGACCTGGCCTGCAACCCAGGCACGTGCCCTGACTGGGAACCGAACTAGCGACCTTTCAGTCTGTGGGACGGCACTCAATCCGCTGAGCCACACCAGCCAGGGCAGCGCCTATATAATTAGACAATGGAATAACTCAGAGGTTGAAATCCTCCCCGTCTGCTATAAAAAATTTCCTTTATAAACATATTTAAAGTCCCGGCTCAGCATTTCAAAGTCAGTCAGTCCTGCCCACCAAGCAGCATGTTCTGTCAGTAGTGACCTCGTGCGGCTTCTCTGCTGCCCCCGAGTCACAGAACATCGATAAGCTGTCATTCTGCCCTTGTTGGTGGCCGCCTGTGGCTCTGTTCGAGCTGTGCCTGATGTTTGGTCATTGAGAACGGAAAGGTTTGGTCACGCGGAGGGCAATTTTAATTTTCTAAAGCAAACATACTGGAAGGAGCCAATTAATGCAAACATAGACCGCTGGTTTTCTGCAGTTGATGTGAGGGGAAGGTCAGTCTAAGCTAATGGAAGGTCCGAGGGACAGCTCTCGAAAGATGGAAAGGAAGCACAGCACAGCACAGCAGCCAGGCCTGGGACTGGTCTTTAGCGGTCCTCCTTTCTTTAATAGATGTGAACGTTTTATGACTTTGATGTTAGAAATGCTAGTATAGAAAAAGCGCTTCCAAAGATCTCAAGGATATTTAAACACCCTTGCCATTTGCACTATTTTTGAAGGAGGGTTTGCATGGAAGAGGTCACACTGAAATGAGTGAATTGTTGCAAAGCTGATGGAAACTTTTTTTTTTTACTTCCTATCCTATTGGGTTACATTAACTGCATCTTCAGTCAGTTCAAGGCGCTCCTTATGCTAACATCTAATAAGGTACCTCTGTTTAAAGATGTATATGTTACTGAATGCATTTTTTCCCCAAACACCGTCCCTGCTGCCGCAAGATGATTCTGTCAAAGCACAGCCCCATCGGAAGCCCGCCAGAGCTTCTCATGAGCACCAAAGCCCGATGTCCTCAGGACAGCTAGAGCCCTGCCCCACCTGGCCGTCCCCTCCAGCGGACTCTCCTGCAGCCACCAAGGACAGTTTAAATTCCTCCAGCTGGGTGGGCACTGGGGGTCAGGTTAGGACGTGTAGATTTCATTTTACTGCAGTTGAGAGGTCCTGAAAATTATGGGTAGAGGGGTGATGCGTTTGCAGAGAGAGTTCAGATCAGTACTCGGTTTTGGCCGTGTGGATTAGGAAAGGCAGTATGCGTCCCCACCCATTCTGGCCCTTCATGCATTTGGGAGGAAAGAGGACCCAGGTAGGAGGAGGTCTTTCTCCTCCTGGGCCACGCAGCTGCTGTGGCTGTTCCAACGCAGGAGCCTCCTTCTTAAAGGTCTGGCCACCGTGGCATCAGTGTTCACTATTCACGGATAGACCTGACTTTCTTCAAAATTAAAGCTTAAATGCTGGGTGTAGGGACCGCGGAGAACGACAGGAAGCTCATCTGTGTGGCGTCCAAACTGCTCCGTTTTCTCTGGGGAAATCCTCTCTAGGAATCCGCACCAAGACCTGGTGAGTAAAAAATGCATTTTCACGATGTATCAAAAAAACGCATCTTTTAGAAAGAAACTATAAATGACGTCAGAGGGGGCAGAGAGAGAGAGAACAACCCTTTCAGATCAAAAGCACTACTTGTAGATGTGGCGATGTTGGGACTAAAAGATCAATGACAGGCTGTGACACCAGGTTCCAGCTGACGTGTTCCTTGCACGGACACATGCAGGAGCTCACGCAGTGCCCTCCGATGAGAGAGCGGACTGGTCAGGGACCCGGTCACTCTTCCAGTGGGACTCCAATGTTTCTGACTCAGAGTCAAAGGCCTGGTTGGGGCTCCTCTATCGAGTCACTTGTCTCGGTGGCCTGTGTCACCATCAGAGCAGGGGTGAGTGGCACTGGAGCCTGGGAGAGGGTCAGGGATGCGATCCTGGTCTAAGACCTTGGCATGGAGAATGCTGTTTCTGGGGCACTGTTGGGCCTTCACCCCGCCCTCCGCTGACTCCTGCTTATGACACCACCCGTGTGGTCCCCAGTGGCAGGGGTGCCATTCTTCCCCCTCCATGGGCAATGAGCCACGTGGCCTCTGTGGTTTGCACGTACTGGCCACGCCCATTACAGCGCCCCCAGGCTGTGAACGAACTATCACAGGAGTGGTTCCAGTGCCACAAACACTGTCCTCACTCCAGGTAGCCGTGCTGTCACTGCCCTTTTCCTGGGGAAGGCCCCTGAGGTTCTTAAACAATGTGCCCCAGGTCACAGAATTAAGGGCCAGAAGTTAGATTTGGAATCCAAGCCCATCAGACGTCATGGCTCCTGCCTGCTTCACTAGGGCATGCTAACCCAGCCTGGAGGGGAGGAAGGACCACTCAGGAGGAGGGAAGAGCAGGGCGTTGGGACTTTAAACAGGATGATTTGTCAGCAAAGCAAGTTATTCCACACTGGTGGAGTCACGTGGTCACGTGTGCGAGAGGAGAGGGCAGGGTGAGGGGGCGATGGGGGCTCAGTGGGACCTTCAGGGACTCACTCAGTCACTGGCAAGGAGCTTGGAGACCCACCCAGCAATGGTTACACTTTGCTTTAACTAGCTGGATCGCTATGCAGTCTGGCCACGTGGCTGGGGGTGGAGGAGGGGCACTTGCAGGCAGGGACCGTTGGAAGGTGTCCTGGCTCTGTCTTCACTAGTGTGTGAGGCTGGGGGAGTCACTTGCCCTTTCTGCCCTCGGTTTTCTCATCTGTAAAAGAAGACTACAGGACAAAAAGCATTTTTCACCAATTTATTTGCTGCCACATCTCCACTCATTTTATCTGTCTCTACTGAACTGCAGTGGGGACTTTTCTTACCTGCTGATTGCTCCCCCACCCCACCCGGCCACCCCCTGTTGAGTCATCACAGCTAGCCAGCGCCTCAGGCCCTCTTATCAGCAGAGGTACCCAGCCCCCTCTCCAGTGTCGGGTCCTGAATAACTTCGGGGCAAGGCCTCCCTTCCTGCAAGGCGGAGGTCTGGCTTTAGGAAATAGTGCTCTGGGGAGTGGGGACCGAAAAGTCTTTCCCCTGTCCCGGGTCGCTGGACCTCCAGCCTTCGGGCTCTTGGTCCCAGAGCCCCTGGGCACTAACATAGATCACATTTGGGAGGTGCTTTGAGGGGGGCAGTTACAAATACTCGAATTTAAAGCTACTGAATCTTTGTTGCAAAAGGTGTGTATAAGGGAAAGACAGGAAGAATAGTGCGAAAATGCCTAAGCCTCCTCGCCCCTCCCATGCCTACCGCACCCCAAGGTCCACACTCCCTGGCCATCTGCCCTTGGGCACCTCTGCGTGCTGGCCCCTGCATGGCAGGGTATGTGTAAACTGCCCTCTTCCAGGGTCTTGGGACCGAGGTTGGCCCATCTGCTCCATGTGGCCCAGAGGCTGCAGCCTGAGGGCCTGGCAAAGTATGGGGACCCACCTCCAGGATCCCCACCCCTGCCCCTCCCTGTGACTCACGTCTGTCCCAAAGGATGCACCAAATACTCAAATGGAAGAGCAAAGGCAAGCCATTTTATTTAAGAACGAGAATATTTAGAGATAACTATGCATGTGGTGAAGAATTTACAGTGCAAGCCCCTCTCTCACCCAAGTCTCCCCCTCCCCCCAACCCCGGGCCCTCACGAGCTTCACCCATCACTTTCCTGAATAATTCTGTGCAGGTTCAAGCATGCACCCCACCCACAGCTTTGAAAGGAGTCAGTCACAAATTAAATTACTATATTCTAATCACTTCGCTTTTTGTCACCTAACCGTGGGTCTGGACACAGGCACTCTGCCAGCCCCATGGGCGTCACCTTCTGTGCACAGCTGCACAGTTCCAGCAGTCTCCGGGAACTTTCAGGGGACTCTTACGCGAGGGACCACTGCAGGTTGCCCATTGCAGAGTCTCCTTTGAGTTTTAAGGTGGCAAGTCGTGCTGAGCAACCCCACAGCAGGCGAATTAGTGGTACCCGCAGACCGGGAAACGGAGCCCCGCGGAAGTGGCCCGCGCCCTGCCCCGCCCCGGCCCACGAGCCCAGGCGTGCCCGCCTGGCCCCCGCCGCAGGCAGTCCTAGGTCCAGCCGCCCGCCCTCCTGCCCGCCCTCCGGCCAGCCCCCCTCCCGGGCGCCGTGCCCGTCCCCAAAGCGGCTCGTCACCGCTGTGAGGCCAATGGGCTGGGCCGCTCGGCCGCGCACACTCGCACCGCGTCCCCAGTCCCTCTCGCGCTCTCCCCGGAGCAGCTCTCCAGATCTGCAGCCCTCTCCCGGCCCGCTGCCGCCGCCGCCGCCGTCCGAGCCGCCATGCAGCCCGCGCATGCCTCGTCCCTCCCGCGGCGGCTGCTGTTACTGCTGCTCGCGGCGCACGTCTCGCTGCAGCAGCCCAGGTCCGGCCGCGCCTCGCTAGTCCCCGCCGGCTGCCCGGAGCGCTGCGACGCGGCGCGCTGCGAGGCGCCGCCAGGACACTGCGAGGGTGGCCGCGTCCGCGACGCGTGCGGCTGCTGCGAGGTGTGCGGTGCGCCCGAGGGCGCCGAGTGCGGCCTGCAGGAGGGCCCCTGCGGAGAGGGGCTGCAGTGCGTGGTGCCCTTCGGGGTTCCCGCCTCGGCCACCGTGCGGCGGCGCGCGCAGGCCGGGCTCTGCGTGTGCGCCAGCAGCGAGCCGGTGTGTGGCAGCGACTCCAACACTTACGCCAACCTGTGCCAGCTGCGCGCCGCCAGCCGCCGCTCCGAGAGTCTGCAGCAGCCGCCCGTCATCCTCCTGCAGCGAGGCGCCTGCGGCCAAGGTACCTGCGGCGGTGTTCCCCACCCTGCCCCGGCCGAGCCCAGCTCTGGGGAGCTTCCAGGTCTCCCCTTCCCGGCCCCAAACTGTCCCTCGTGGGACAGACGGGCAAACCGAGGGGCAGGAAAACGTTGCGGGATGTGCAGGGACCCACTCGCTGGGAGGGAAGGGCCCTGACACGGGGCAGTGTTCCGAGGGCTTCCCCTGAGCCAAGTTTTGCGCCTAGCCTGGGGTTGTTCCGCACCCGGTGGGCGCCCAGCATCCTGTCCTGCAGTCAGGGTGGCAGGGTGTCCCCCCTGTTGGCCGGCTGCTGGGTGCCCTGCAGGGAACCCTACAAACACCGGACCTGGGGACAAAGATAGGAATGTGAGCATAAGGGAGGGAAGTTCGGGACTGGGGAAGGTAAGTGCCTTGTGCCGCGCAAGCTGGGGTCGTTGGGACCGCAGGGACTCATTTCTGTCGCTTTCCTTTCTGCAGTACTTCTCTGCGGCCGACTCCCCCCTGCGCCTTTAAAATGACCCACACATTCATTTTGTTATGGATCCCGCCTGTGACAACTTTGTTTAACTTTTTATTTGAGAGGAACCGTGCTGCCCCTCCTGCGCCCAGGTCTCCCCAGACGCTCCCCCTGGCTAGGCATGGGCTTCTTGCTGCAGACGCTGCGTCGTGGCTGCTGGCCTTACTTCTCAGTGTTTTGAGCCAATCCTACAAAAATGAAAGTAGCTTTTTTTGAATAAGCTGAACGGGCTTTTGGGTCACAAAATCTGAAGAGGTGGAGGTGTGGGGTGGGTTTGAGGTGAAGAAGAATTGTACCCCTTCCCTCTTTTCTGTATCAACAAGCCAGGTCCATGGTGGTGGGGTTGCTGAGGGTAGAGAAACCTTCAGAGACCTTCCAGAAGGACGCCTCTCCTCTCCAGGTGGAGAGACCATGTGGGTGGACAATGTGGGGTTCGGCTATGGCCAGCGCAGCCTTGTAGGGATGGGCTAGCGGTGCTTAGCAGTGCCCGTGGCTGCAGCCACCCTCTGCCTCCCCACCGTGGGCAGTGTGTGGGGAGCGGGCGAGGGGAGCCCAGTGGAGGGGTTGGTCTGGATTTTCTTTGTGGGAATGTGACTAACTAGGACCTGGCACAGTTTGACTCACACCAAGGGGAAGGTGCCAGGGAGTGCAGGAGAACTTGGAGAGTGCCAGGAGCCTGGCACCCACCCTCAGGAAACAGCCTGATTTGGGGTGGAGGAGAGCTCTCCGCAGAGGCGTGAGTGACCGCAGAGCCTGGGCACCGGCATGAAAATGCACACCTGTTGATGCCCGCCCTGTGCCCCAGCCCTTGTGCTGGAGGTGCCGCACGTGCGACCTCACTCTGCCTTTACAGCCGCAGGAGGAGGGAGCTTCTGCTACCATCCCCATTTTGCAGGTAGAGAAACTGAGGTTGCATTCGTGCCCAAGGCCACTCAGCCAGAGTTTGAACCCAGACAGCCTGCTCCGAGCCAGCACAGTGCTCAACCCCAGAGCTGGCGGGGAGAGGTCCGGTGGGATGAAGGATGTCTCCAGAAGGCTGGGACGTGCACCCCAGCTGGAGTGGGGTGCAGCCTGAGCGAAGCCTTGTTTGGGAAGTGGTGACTTAACTGGTACATCCGGGGATGTCTGGGGAGGGCGGCAGGGGTGAAGCAGTTGCTGCCCGGGGTCCTGCGTAACTGGCACCTAATGTACTGCCAGGGAGGTGAGTCCCTTAGCAACTTTGGAGTTGCCAGCCATTTGAAGTCACTGTGTGGAGGGAAACAGGTTCTCTCCCTGGGTCAGGCCCTGAGCGGGCTCTCTGCGGAGCTGGCCAGTGGACAGCCATGGAAGGATGCGTGTGGCCTCAAAAAGAGGGGGAGACAGAGAGGGTGCAGTGCCGTGCTCATCCTTCCCTCTTTCTTCCTGCAAATATTTGTTGAGCTTTGCAGGGTGTCTGGCGCTTTTTGTCTGCCTGCCTGCCTGCCTGCCTGCCCGCCTGCCCGGAGGAGGCATCAGATAGGCATGCAGATGGATGACAAATGGATGAATGGATGAAGAAACAAGAAGTGCTTGAGCTATGCAGGCATCCAGTCTTCCTTTAATGGGAGGCTCTGCTTTTTCCACCCCCACACCCCGCTCTAATCCTGTGCCCTTGGCCTCGCAGAGGTGCTCCTGAGGATAGGAGCCTGGGAGCCAAGACTTCATTCAGCTGCAGCCCTGCCCACCTGCAGGTCATTTGATGTCATTGTTAAATGAGGTGACTTGGCCGCCTGCTCTGGCTGAGAGGGTTGGCAGGAGCGCTGTTTTTCGGGGAGTGGGGGGGTGGTGGCGGGGCACAGGAGACCTTTTGGAGGCGGTGCCATTGGACTAGAGGCCTGAAGCTGGAAGAGCCCTGCCAGGAAGTGAGGAAGGAACATCTGAGACAGGAGGCAGGCCCACGATTTCCAAGATGCTAAGGAGGGCGTGTCTGGAGCAGAGAGGAAGGAGGAGGAGGGGAGGAAGTGCCCCAGGGCCAGAGGTCCCCCAGCTGTAAGCAGCCTTGGTCTTTGGATGGTGGAGTGTGGCGCCCTTCAAAAAAGAGCTTGTTTTGTCTGTGAGCTGTGTCACAAAGACTCCAGGGCACTCTCTGATCAGGGTCCTGGAATCGAAGGCAAATCACCTATTTCAGAAGTCCACGCTGCTGTCAGGGCGTGGACGGGAAAGTGTCCAGTTGTACTAGAGAAAAAGGTCTGTCCGCTTCCACCGTCAGCAGTTTGGATTAGTTTAAAGCAAAAGCTCTGTACTGGTCAGAAGGTCCAACAAAGGAAGGAATTGCAATTAACAATAGTATAATAATACGGACTGACGTAGGTTTGGTGCCCATTCTGTATCAGGGATCTCTGAGCCCATTTGACACTCCTGGCCATCCTGTGAGGGGTAGGGCAGCCCCCTGGTATCACAGCTGGGAGACAGAGGCCAGGGCAGCACCTAACCCAAGACTTGAACCCATGCATCTGGTCCAGAGCCCATTCCCAATCATCATGCTGCATGCTTACAGAGAAACAGCGGTTCTAAGCCAACCCCAGCTAAGCTGCAGCTAACAGCTGGAATAAACTGCTCCAGAAGGCATGGCCTTGAGATGAAACACGAGACATGTCCCAGCTCTCAGGCCACAGGCACGAGAGCTGGAGGACAGGGCTGCCCCCAGTTGCCATCAGCGCAGCCCTCACTGAAGAGAAGCAAAAGAACAAGGGACTGTAATGAAGACGTGTCCGAAGCAGAGCCCCGGGCCCTAGGTTGCTGGCAGGGAGAGGAAGCCCAGACATGACTGAAGCCCGGCCTGGGTGTGCAGCCCACTCTGCTGCAAAGGGACACGAAGCCAGGAGAGAGGCCCGAAAAAGATTCCCAAACACCAGAAGCCGAGTCCCTTTGTCCTCCTGGTACACACTCCAGGGAAGCCCACCCGACCACAAACAGCAGCCCAGATGAGCCCAGGGGTCTCCACACCCAGGGGCGCCCTGTGCTGGTCTCACCCGGTGCTGCTGAGGGAAGGCCTCTGAAGGTGGAGGCTGGCCGGGCGCCCCAGGTGAAGAATCGCAGGCTTAGATGTTTGTAAGTCATTGCTCACCTGGACTGGTTATCTTCTTCTTTTTTAATCTTCAGCTGAGGATATATTTATTATTGATTTTAGAGAGAGAGGAAGGGAGAGAGAGAGAGAAAATCAATCAGTTGCCTCCCATATGCATCCCAACCAGGGATTGAACCTGCAACCCTTTGGTGTCCGGGTTGACTCTCCAACCCACTGAGCCACCTGGCTAGGGCAGTTGGTTATCTTCTCTTATTCTATGTTGGTTTTGCTAGAGAGTTAAAATATTAAGATTTTATAACATTAGTAAGTTAACAGAGAAAGCCAAGCGTTTGAGTAACTTCATTCCATCCAGAGAGCTGTAAATTGGTTGCATCAGAACCTAAAATAACTGCCTTCGGTAAGCGGTGGTGGTGGGGACCGTGAGCCGACTGTGGCTGGAGGCCCGGCAGCCTTGGAACTGCGGGGCTGGGTCTTGAGTCCACGTGGAGCTGTGGGATCCCGGACGGGGTGCCGTGCCTTGGAGCGAGCAATCAGACTTTCCATGAGCTTATGCTTGAAGTGAATGAATAGCTCTGGTCAGGCTTAATTTGAAGAAGAAATCAAACTTGGCAGCAGTTGAGGGTTCCTTGGAAGGCCAGCTGGGGTGGAGGGACCAGTGGGCGGGCAGCTGGCTCGGGCCCTTCCTCAGCTGTTACCTGACCAGGTGACCGGCCCCCGACCTCTCAGAGCCTCTGCCGGGATGGGAATGGACCAGATGATCTCGGAGGGCCCTTCTGGCTGGACTGGGCTGTGATTCATGTGAGAAAACCAGTCTCTGGAGAATTGTCACCTCATCCCTGCTTTAAAGGCTGGGCTGGCTTCTTCAGGAGTTCATTTCTTTTTTAAAAATTATTGATGGTTAAAGCCACGGTTGTCCTTGAATGCATGTGGCCCATCTTGGGCTTGGTGGCTTTGTGCTTTGTTCAGCTTTGTGCCGGCTGCAGCGAGGCCCTGGACGGCCACAGTGGTGACAAGCCCACCCCCAGGACATGAGTCCCAGGGAGTCTGGTGCCCCTCATGGCTTCCCAGGGGCCGGGAGGCTGGGCTGTGGGGGTCTGTGGGAAGAGGTCCCTCCTGAACCATTACATGTCTCCTTCCCCACCCTCCCTGCCATTTAGAAAGAAAATCAAAGAGAAACTGAGACGTGCAGCCTTTCCGATTGCTTTTCTGAAAGGCTCCCTGAAGTGGGAGAGCGGGTGCTGCTGGGTGACATGTGACTGACAGGCACGGGCAAGGACAACACACAGCAGGACAGACATGAGTGGCAGCGAAGAGGCCTGTCTGTTGCTACAGAGGGGCGCAGAGTTCAGCTTTTGGGATCAGTGACGTGAGGTCTATTTCTGGGTTCATTTAGAGCATTTATTGAACACCTACTGGGTACTCAGAAGTGTCCAGGTCTGGGGAGTCAGTGGTGAGTAAGGTTCAGTGGCCCATTATCTCGAGTTTGTAGCAGATCATATAACACCCGGCTAAGGGCTGGGCTTCTGGGGTCAGAGCAGCACTTCCTGTGTGGCCTCATCTCCCTAAGTCCCAGTGTCCTCATCAGTGAAAGAGCGATAAGATGAACAGCACGTCCATCCATACCTCGGGGGGTTGTTGGAGGAAAGGAGCACCTAATCAACCCCATGACGAGTGGAGAACTGTGCCAGAACGCAGCCAGCAGAGCTGGCAGAGCATCCTTATCCTTCATCCTCGAGCCGTCCCATGAGGAGGCTCTCAGAGGAAGAAGAGCTGTGATGGGCTTGTCTCCCTGGGGATAAGGCGGGCAGGCAGTTTATAGGAGGGGAGGAGGCAGGGGTGTGTCCTGGAGCCTGACGTCAACAAGTAAGTTAGAAAAGCTTCTCCAGGCAGCGGGATCTAGAGACCACCTTGCCTGTTACCTTCGGAACCCCACCGGGGTTGCCTCTTTCAGGTGGGAAGTACGTGCCTTCTCCTGAATGAAGACCTGTATGTCCGGAATGCCTGGGACGTTACAAATGTCACCTCATTCCCCTTCCCTGGACTTGGCGACGCTCAGGAGATGGCAGTTGTACAGAAGCCCCAAGACCCGCTTGAATGGTGCTGGATTTGGTTTCCAGACTTTGGAAATTCCTCACAAGGAAAGATCGGTCCCATCTCTGGGAAACAAAAACTAGTGTGGGGGTCCACGGATACCCTATTCGTGTAGATTCCTAGGACAGAGTGTCAAATAAGCCTACTTCATAAAAATAATTCCCACTATATGACAGCAGCCGGTCCCTCACCAGCAGACAGTCCCGTCTCCCGAGGCACGTGGTGGTCTCAGAGAGCATGTTGTAGCTGGCGTTCTGATCATGTGCACATTTGAATAAGCTCGTCTCCGTGAGTCAGGGCCTTGTGCAACATTTTCAGGCCTCGGGAAACTTTTAAAAATTCATTGTGCAATCAGATCTTGAGAAGACGGTAGGCCCGCCTGCGCCGTGAGCTGTTCTGTTTTGTTTTTTTTCCTCCTCTCGGGACAGATTTTGGTGCATCATCCAGCAGTTAAGTCAGCTCACACCTCGTGTCCAGGAGAGCCCTCTCTTCGGTGCCAGCGTTCCAAGCGGCAGTCACCGCTCGGTGGGGATGGATGGAGAAGGGGGTGTTTTACCAGTTGAGGCCGCCCAGGCAGGTGGCTGCCAACTGGATGCGGAAGAGGGAAGACTCAGCATTTAGCAGTCACAGCTGCCTCTCTCTGGCACAGGCTGCGCTAGCGGGGCGGGGGTGCAGGGGACAGCGTTCCCCGGGACAGCCTTGGATGGAGCAGTGCCTGGAGAGCTGGGTGCTGATCATGTGATGGGCTGCCTTGCTCTTCCCTCATTGTGACTCCGGGAGGCGGAGCATGTCCCGGCCTCCCAGCGAGGACAGGGACGAAGCCCCCAGAAGTGGATGAATCATCTAAGGCTCCCAGCGGGAGGAGGCAGAGCCAGGACTGTACCCAAGTCAGCCTTACTCTCCAGCTGCTCCGGAGGCTTCTTTGACTCGTGTTACTTAGAAGCGTGCTGTTAAATCTCCAAGTGTTTGGGGGCTTTCCAATTATGTTTCTGTGACTGATTCCGAGTGCAGTCCCATTGTGGTCTGAGAACATTCTTTGTAGGGTGTCTATTCTTCGACACTTGTTAGGGCGTGTTTTGTGGTGCAGAGGGTGGTCTCTCTTGGTGAATGTTCCCACGTGAACAGCAGAATGTTCTGCCGTTGCTGGGTGGAGTGTTCTGTTAATATCAGTAAGGTCCAGTGGACCCAGCGCTCTCTGGGTCAACTGCAGCCTCCCTGGTTTTCTGCCTGCGTGTCTGTCAGTGCCTGGGAGGGGGTGTTGGGGTCTCCTGAGTCAATAAGGAAGCCCCCAACTGCTGGCTCTGTTAAGGTCCATGATGTTAGGAAACCTGGGTCTTGCCCCGCTTGGACCTTTTGGATGAGTGGCTATCTCCCTCCAGTCTCCATCTCCTCATCTGCAACATGGGGATAGTGATACGGCCCCGGAGACCTCAGAAGGACACTGTGAGGGTCAGATGGGTCAGCCAGGAGCATTGCTGGGGAGTGCGGATTGTAAGGAGTTAAGACCTCCAGTTGGCAATCCCAGACTCTTCCAGGACCCCTGGTGGAACCAGTGCCACACAGTGGAGCCAAGGATGGAAAAGCAGGAGGCTTCCTGGGCCCCAGGACATGGGCCTTCTCTGAGCATGTTCCTTTGTTCCTCTGAGACATCGTAGCTCCTGGCCAAGGTGACGGAATTGTCCTCAAGCACTGACCGTCTGTTTTAAGGATGCCAACAACAGAGGTCACCACCCTCGTCTCCCAGGGCAGAACCCCCACCGTCACTCAGCTCATGTGGCTATCTGCACCTATGTCACAGGGAGTGCATGGTGCTTACCGGGGGCCTGGGGCCTGGGGCCTGCCTTCTGAGTTTCTCCTCTGTGTTTTGATGGAGCATTTGCTGGTCAAGAAAGAGCTTGAGTTGAGGTTGCTCAGACCCTCGCTTGACATTTCTCCATTGATTTGACACTTTTGACTCTGAGAAGAGTGGCCCGATGTGGCCCACTGGGAACAACCCAGCCGAAGCCTGATAACAGCGCAGAAGGCAGAGGCTGAAGGGCAGAACTTGAGACCATCTAGAAAGGGCCCTCTCTGTGGGGTTGTGTGAGACTCTCGTCTGTTGCCTGTCCCCTTGCGATCCCTTCACCAGCCAGCCGCGTGGTCCTCCGTCCTCCGAAAACTCTCACTGCGCGCTTGCCTTCCACAGCCCATCTCAGACCACATTGACTCCCCGTTTCCATGTCTCCTGGTATCTTCTGGACGAGGACACCCCCTTCCCTGCGGAGACACTGGTGACTGGCCAAAGCCACCAACTGGCTTGTAGAAAGGACAGAATCCTGGAGGGTGACACCTGAGTGTGGAAGGTCCTTGCAGGTGCTACAACCCAACCTGTCACTTTACAGATGGGGAAGCTGAGACACTCAAAGGCGGAGGCCAGGGTTCACCCACAGGATTTTCCCACGAGGCTGAGAAACAGTGGGTGCTTTCACTTGGTCCCCTGCCATAAAACGATGATGCTGAAGAAAGCTCTTCCCCCCAAGGATCTCCGTGGGTTAGAAAAAGACCTGAAAGCTGTTCGTATAAAGACTGATTTCTCCTCTCAAGAGCTCTAAGTACATATTAATGCCCTTGAGCCGTAATTACAGGGATGTTGCTGAGGGAAAAAAAAGTCATTATAAATCAGGGCTCAGATGCTTTAATGTCTTTCAAGCCGCGGTTAGAGTGTCTCTGGGTGGAGTGCACCGTTTTTCCTCTTGGCGTACAGGCTCTTTGAAGTCATCTCTGTCACCCTTGTTTAGGCATCCAGGGAAATGCATCAGCACATCTGCTCACATATTGTCCTGTATCAGCTTTTTCAAGTTATGAAGAGAGTCTGATTATGACATCAAAAATCAAGAGAAGCCCTGGCTGGTGTGGCTCAGTGGATTGAGTGCTGATCTGCGAAATGCAAGGCCACCAGTTCAGTTCCCAGTCAGAGCACTTGCCTGGGCTGCAGGCCAGGTCCCCAGCTGGGGGCGTGTGAGAGTCAACCCATCATTGTGTCTCTCGCACATCAATGTTTCTCTCCCTCTCTTCCTCTCTTCCCCTCTTTCTAAAAATAGATAAATAAAATCTTTAAAAAAATAAAGAGAGGAAGAAAGGTCCGCGATCCCGCCGTCCTCCGGGCAGCTGCGTCCTTTCTGTCTCAAGCGCCACACCAACACCTGGCGAGCTCTCGCCCTCTTCCTGGCCGCCTGTGCCATGGCCGCCGTCGCAGACAATGCTGAAATGAATGTGTTCGTGTCCGTGGTGAGTTCTGTATCCAGGCTATTCCCTTGGGATAGACACAAGTGCAATGGCTGATAGGAGCATACGGATTTTTTATGGCTCTTGGTATATTTTGCCAAGTTATTTTCCATGAGTTTTGTACCCATGTTCATCACCATCAGCTATGGAATTATCACCCTTTGGAGTCATGGAAAGCTAGGGAAGCGAAAGAGAAGTGCCCTCCCTGCCCCTCAAAGAAATCCTTCAGGATAAGCGGAATAGGGCGGTAGCAGACCAGTCTGCCCGCTGGGTCAGTAAACTGCCTGGTCTGTCTGGATGTGACCTGTGTTCTCAGGTTGATCTTGGGGGATGAACAACATGGGGATAGAAAGAGCACTTTTACATTTGGATTTTACCTGGGGATGGAGCTGTGGTCACAGGTGGTCCAACCTGGAAGGGGTTATGTGGCTGGTGAGGAGCTGGGACAAGCCAGGGGACGTGAGGGCCCGAGGTCACAAGTGAGGCCAGGACAGAGAACCGGAGTTTCTGGACGCCCGACCCAGGGCTCTGCCTCCTGGACGCCAGCTCTGTCTGGGATGCAGGAAGAGGCCTGACTGTTTCTGTTTGTTTGGAAAAGTGAACAATGTGTTTACTCAACTGTTTTGTACACACAGACAGAAAAATAGCGCAAGCCACACATATCAAATCCAGTTTTCTAATAACCACATTACAAAAGTGAAGAGAAACAAATGACATTAATTTTTTCTTTTGTTGGTTCCGTTTTATTGAGATATAATTCACGTACCATAAAGTGTGCTCTTTTAAAGAAACCACCATACCTCCCCATGCCCCCACTGCCCAGCCCTAGGCAACCACTAATCTGTCTGTCTCAGCTGGACTTCCCCGAGTCCAGACGTTCCATATAAACGGCACCAAATAATGTGAGGCCCTTTGTCACTGCCTCGCTCACTGAGCACAGTGTCCTTAGGCTTGCACGTGCTGTAGCTGTGTTGGCACTTCAGCGGCTTCCTGTCCGAGTAACGCTCTGCTGTGCACTACAAGAAGGCCGGGCTTGTATCTGATCTCCTCTCCTGGGTGGGGAATGCGGACCCCAGCCCGAGAGTCACGTTGAAACTCTCCACTGCTGAGGCGGCAGTGACTCGTTCTACGGGGCGACATTGGAGCACGTGACGCAGGAAGCCCGCATAGAAAATTGGAATATTCTATCCTGATGGGAACTACGCACTGTCAGGGAAAGATCAGGAAGTCACTTCTCAGATTTATGAGGTCATACAGCCTTTTGGGGGACTGGAAAGGATGTCGGAAGTGGTCTGGCCTACGTTCGTCTTACTGATGAGGAAACTGAGGCTCACAGAGGGGAAGTGGGTTGTATTGAGTCTCAGGGCCCACTTTGTCCTTCTTCCTCGAGACAGACTCTCTGGCTTGTCTCATTTTACAAGTTTCCCTCATTCTCCTCCTCATATCTCAAGCCTCGTGCTTATCAGTAGGTGGATACAGGGTACTTCTGGATGGAGCGTCTGGTGTCACCGTCATATCACATCACATCCCTCTAGCGCTTTGTCCCTTTTCCCCAAGCCCCAGGCTGTCCCTCTTCCACCACAGGGTCACGGGAGGGTGACTGATGCCAGCTGAGGAGAGTGTCCCAGGCCCCTTAATAAACCGACCCTTCACTTCCCAGCCCGCTGCTGGTGGCTGGAACATTCGGGAGCCAGGACTGCCTTGGCCTCTCCAGACGTTAACAGCGAGCAGCGGTCACAGTAGGAAGAGAACCCAGCTGAGAAATCTGGGAAGGTCAAGACCGGAGCCAGATGCTTATCAAGAGGAAAGTTAATAGTGTTTTTGTGAACTGAGCAGTCAGCCGTTTCCCTGAAGATAATAATAGACACATGCTGGGCATTCAAGAGACTTCTGAAAAAAGAAAACAAAACACAAAACAAAAACAAAAAACCCCCAAAACCGCGTGGCGTGATTGACTGGAAACTTCTTCCCCTCGCCCATAAAATAGGTCAGCAAAGGCTGTCACAGGCAATGATACTGACCAAACCCAAGCATTCAGCCCTGGCCAGTGAGACTGAGACGTGATTATCGGTGACAGGCACCTTTAAACACAGACACGTGGTTCTGGAAACGGCACCTGGGCCAGCAGAGTGGAAGCTGCAGAACTGGGCCGGGCTCGTGACTGACAGCGCGTCCAGGGCTTTGCAGCCAGCTGGCCAGGTGCCCCCAAACGCTTGTGGCTAATCGGGTGAGACTGTCTTGGACTTGTATGGGTCAGTCTTTCTGCCTCTTCACTTCACCTGCCCAGCCCTTTTCAGTGCCATCTGCTGCAGCCTTGGCCCGCTCCCTGCAAACCATTCCTCACTCGGGACCCAGGGACGTGGGGACCGCTGTGCTGGCTGAGGTCTGGCATCCAGAGAGCTTTTCCCACTCTGAGCGTCTGGGAGACTGCACCGGAAAGAGAGGGGCTGCCAGCGCTGGGAAGTGCCAGTGTGGGCTGGAAATCCAGGCCAGGCTCCCGGCTCCACCTCCTCTTCCTCCTCTATTCATGAAGAGGAAAGAAATAGGTCACATGTGACGCCCCTGAATTTTATTTCTTTATTTCTGTGCAAAAGGCAGAGAGTACAGTAATCCCATTCAATTTGGAGTATTAAAAATATGATAACTGTTGCTCCTTGTGAATTCGGTTTATTTGAACAAGAATTGGTCCCAGAGTCTTTGGCTGTGGGAAGTTTGACACCAGAGCTGTGTCTTTTCTGTCTCCTTCTTTCTGAGACATGCACTGGACCTTCCGGGTTACTCTAGACCTTGTCTGCTGCCTGGGCCCCAGCCAGGTGGTGCCTCGCTCCTTCCTGTGCCTTTTCTCGGCAGGATTCAGAGAGACCTAGTGGCACAGGCTTTTCTGTTCCCAGGCCCCCGATGGCCTAGAATTTGCAGCCACGTCACCGATCAGAATGGGGGCCTGGTTTTCTGGAATGTGCAAACTCTCGCTTCTGTGTCTGCTGCCTCTACACCCCAGACCAGCTCTGGGCCAGCCTCTGGGTTGGAGCCGTGGCTGACGAGTGTCCTTGGAATTTAATGGAGTGGGACAGACAGAATGCAGTCACTCAAACTGAAAACATGGAGAGAATGAGTCTCGCAGGACATCTTTGCTGCAGTCTCTGGGTTATGCTCCCTCCAGCCCCCTCCCTCGCAACGGCTCTTGCAGACAGGAGGCTGCACTTCAGGCTTCATTTCCCGTTAGGAACCTGTTTAAATTGATTGCTCTCCTGATGCCCAGAGAGAAAGCTGTCCGAGCTCCCCAGACGAGGGGCATGCCGAGTCTCTGCCGTTCTGGCTCCTGTAAATGCCCCTCTTCTCCCTCCTCAGCTGCTCCAGCCCTCTCCTCCTGCACCTCTCACAGCCATTCTCCAATTCATCATTCGGCCTCACAAAGAGAGCTTGTCTTCAGGAAAAACCATCCCCCTTGCCCTCCCTGAACGTGGACCAGCATTTCTCCGGCTGCACGGTGTCAAATTAGTTAACCGCCTGCCTCCTGGTCCACTCTCTATGCTTCTACACACCTGGGACAGTTGTCCTCTCAGGCCTCAGGTGCTGGCGCTCGGCCAGAGTTTTGGAGGCTGAATTCCAGCTCTGACGTCAGAAGCCCTGATGTGGCAGCAGTGTGGTGGGGCTCGATCGTTCACCTGAAGCTCAGTATTCCAGGCGCTCCCTTTCACACTGTCCCAGTGGCTGGTCAGGGAGGACTCTCAGTGTCGTTGGCCTTGGCCTTAAGCATCTCCTGTGCTCTGCTTTGTCTCCCTGTTGCTGTACCCCCACCTCACCAGAATTGTGGGGACCTTTGGCTCAGGGTACTATGGTGCTGGGAAGTGTAGGGGGGTGCGCTGGAGGGGTGAGCCCTGAATCTAGCCCTGACGGCGTTCACTTGTCCCGGCCCCTCTGTGAAGGTGTCACACTGTGAGTGGAACAGATGGGTGAGGCCGGGCCCCCAGGTGCGTGCAGGGGATGTGCCTGTAGGGTAATTTCCTCCTGGGGTCCCCTCCAAATTTGGGCTTGGATCTACTTAACCAGCAAGCAGCCTCTGTAGCTACTGTAATCTAGCCGTGCCAGGGACAGTGAGACAATCAAGCATGGCCCTTGGACCATGTAAAGATGGCGAAGAGGACAGCCTCCAGCGTACACCCCCACAGCCACAAATGCTGGGATGTCACCGGGTTGGGGGTCTGAGTCTAGACTGGTACTTGGAGGCTGAGGCTCCGAAGACCAGACCCCCTACAGGGGACTCCTGCTCTGGGTGCTGGGGCTGTGGGAGGGTGATGGCAACAGTTGAGTGGGTGCCAGACCCCTTGAACAACTGGGCCATCCCCAAAGAGTATTTAAAGTTTTTATAACACCTCATGGTGGGGGGGTTGCTTCTTTATTCATAGCTTCTGGGCCAGTGGGAGCCTGGTGGCTCTGTGTCTGCTGGTGGCCAGGGGTAGTATCCCAGGGCTTCGGGGCAGGGCTTTGAGTCTGGAGCAGGGGTGGGTCCAAGCTGGTACCTCAGGGGTGAGTGCTTCTCTGGGTCGTTCATAGTCAGGAGGGGTCTCCTGACCCTTAACAGGAAAATGGGTCTGCGTTTCCAACCTCTGTACAATGGATGCCTTATGTGCCTGTGCCTTTGAAAGAATTTTATTTCTTTTGTCACTTGTGCCCAGGCCAGGCCACAGCAGGAAGAGAAGGGCTGGACTGGAGGCACTAGGGAGACTAAGGGAAGTGCGGGATGGTGAGCTGTCCCTTCCAGAGCTGTCACCGTCCCTTGGAGAGCAGACCCGGGCTGCACCCAGCGGTCTAGTTGGCTGAGTTCTTCGCATCCCCCCTTCCCCAGAGTGCTTCCAATTGTTGGAACTTGCTTGCACTCTGATACGTAATTTTTAAAGTATCTGTACCTTCACTGGCATTGAAAGTTGAAGAAATGAGGTGGAAAGTCTCTGGTGACTTTTTCCCTTTCTTCATGACAGCGGGGAGGGACCGTGGAAGCCACGTGGCTGAGCTTCCTTATTGCAAAGTTGAGGAATCTCCAGCACGAGGGACTGGCCTCCCTGTGGGGGCTGTGTCCTGTGTCATGGAAGATGGGCGCCTGCCTCCCTGCATGCGGGGCACTCTGTCAGCCCCTGGAGGCTGCCTGTGCGCTCCTGGGCTTGGCCAGATTCTGGCAGTATCGCTATCAGCTCCTGACCAGGTGTGATGCTTCTCTGTACTTCACCTGCACTTTGGGTTTTAGATCAAATGCATTTGGAATGCAGGCAGGGCCAGCCTCGTGGGTGTGCCACCCGTGGGCGGTCTCACTGGGGCCTCACACTTGATCCTCGGCTGGGACCAAGTTGGAATTCTTAATAACTTTGAAACAAGGGGCTGCCACATTTTCATCTTGCGCTGGGCTCTGCCGATTACCCAGCCGGTCCTGAATGTAGGACAGTGCATTAAAATGCCACTGATTTGATCGGTCTGCTCTGGAAGCTGATTTGAATTTTGGGAACATGCTGTTCCCTCTGAATAAAGGAGGATTCATTTCTTTTCCCTCGAATACACAGCATTCTGTTTCCCAAATGAGCCCTACTTATCGGCTCTGGTGAGAAACTGGATTGTGCGATTGTCGTTGCTGGAAGCCGAGGCTGGGCTGTTCGTCCTGGGTCCTGGCCCTGCGTTCTCAGGCCCGGAAGTGGGAAGCTGTTCACAGCCGTGGAGGCTGCCAGGGGCTGGAGGCCAGGGGGAAGGGTTGGGACCTGGAAGAGAGGCCACAGATGCAGGGCAGAGAGCCCCAGGTCGGCAGCCAGGCGGATGGGGCTGGCCCCCTGCCTCTGCCCCTCGCCGGCCCAGAGGCTGTGAGCAACGTGCCCACTTCTCTGACCCTCTGTTTTCCGTCTTTCTGTAGACAGGGGATGACACCACCCTTCAGGCTTTCGGGAATCATCAGAGATAACATTCATTCAGTGCCTTGCGTGGTGCTGGACACACGGCAGACGCTCAGCAAATGAGAACTCTTATTCTCCTCGCTGGTTTGATAACAGGCTGGAAGAAAGTGGGCGTGCGACTCCCAGAGGGTGGCGAGCTGGGCGTTTTGGAGGCCTGGTGAGAGGGTGGCCGGGGTGGAGAGTGTGAGCTGAGTCCTGGGAGGGACAGGTGGGGAGTCAGAGCCCTGTGGTTCTCTAGGCCCAAAGAAATACCTCACAGTATTTCCACTCATCAAGTAATTAGGTCCCTACCACTTAGTATGTGTGTCCTTACAGTACAGTTCTTGATGGTCATTTGAAAAAAATTTTTAAAATATATTTTAATTTCATTATTTGATGATCACAGTGACTTATGGATGGGACTTGTGCGCCTGTTGGTGCCGCACAGCCTCTCGGGTCTCGGAGTCCGATTGGACACGGTCACCCCCACCCCCACTTCAACACTGACTTGGGGCCGTCCTTGCTTTTTTTCACAGTGGCCACCAGAAATCCAAATTCACAAAGATACGGAGTCATTGAAAGGTCTGCCATGAGATCTGATTTAGAAACTGAGCTAGTTCTCCGGGTGTCTAAGATATTGTGTATCACTGCATTTCCCCGGGAAATCTGAAATATCCTGTAAGCTTGCTGTGGTACCCTGGGGTGCCTCGAGGCAGAGTTTGAGGACCAGGCATTGGGATCATAAAGACATACTTCTGTCTTCTTCCTGCCTCATATCTGATCTTTACCTGACATTTTTGCATCAGAGATGAAAGAAGCACACATTTCGATGTATTTAAAGCACACGTCCAATTTTGTGCTAAATCTTCGATTCATGTCAGTTCATTGTGATTTTCACGCTCCCTGCAGCAGGTATTCTTCAGTGTGACTGTGTATGTCCTTATCTTGGGGCCTGGCGCTTTTCAGCAAGCCCTTGCGAATGGAAGTGTCTGTGAACCTAATTTTGATCGTAATTGTGGAAACTCATCAACACTCTGTGTGTGTCTCTCTTTCCTCCTGTAAGGAGGTTGTTGAGGGTTGTCAAGAAGTGTCATCTGTGAAACTCCAGGGATGATGGCTTGCAAGGAAGCTCATGGCGTTGTGTGCTGGGCCAGCAGTTTATTAAGAGGAAAAGTGAATCATTTATTATCTTTGGATGGAACCCTGCCAACTTAAAAACTCATAAAATTATAGGAAACATTGGCTACTCCTAATGGGTCATTTGTTGTGTTTAAAACCAGTAATGATAAATATTTATTAGGTAAGTGGAAAGCTCTGCCTAAATACTGTGACTCATTATTTTATTAATCCTAGTTATTCAGACTTTCTCCGTTTAAAATAAAAATCACGTAGTACGTTATTCGGTTTTCTCTTTCTGAGAATTGTTTTGGATATCCTAGGTTTTTTGCTTTCTACATACATTTTAGAAATAGCTAATCAACTTCTATAAAAACTCCTGCTGACATTTTCATTGGGAGTATATCGAATCTGTAGATCAATTTTGGAAGAATTGGTAGCTTAACAAGAGGGAGACTTCTGACCCACGAGTGTGGTATCTCTCTCCGTTATTTAGGTCTTTGGTTGATTTCAGAAGCATTTTGTAGGTTTCAGTGTTTCAGATCTTGTACATATTTTGACACCTATTTCCCTGTGTAGTTAATATTTTCAATGCTATTATAACTGATATGTTTAAAATTTCAGTTTTCAATTTTTTTTATTGCTAATACATAGGCATGCAATTGATCGTATATATTGACCTGTTTTCCTGTGGCGTTGATAAGCTCATTTATTCTAGGTAGTACATTTATATGCTTCTCAGCTTTTTCTATAGGGACCCTTATGTTATTGGCAAATAAAGACAGTTTTATATTCTTCTTTCTGATTTCTAGGCCTTTAATTTCTTGTCGTAGTCTAAGTATTCTGTCTAGGACTGCCGGAAGGGTTGAATAGAAGTGGTAGGGGCGGATGTGCTTGCCTTGTTCCCATTTTTAGAGGGGAAGCCTACAGTCTTCACCATTCAGGACGACATTAGTTTTAGGGTTTCATTGATCCCTGTTTTCAGGCCGAGAAAATTCTCTTCTATTTCTTGTCTGCAGACTGTTTTTTTAATCACGAATTGATGTCCAATTTTGTCAGATTTTTTTTTCATCTACTGAGATGATTATTTGGATTTTATTTTTTAGTACCGGGTGGGGTAAAAGTAGGTCTGCAGTTGTTCACGTGGAAAGTGATAAAAGAATTGATAAATCATAACACAAGAATAAGCTGTGTTTTGTGTGCTCGCACTGTTAACCTGCTGTTGCCACGGCCTGTGTGTTACTGTTGTGAATTGCGCTGTTTGGTTTTCAAGTGTTAAACCCACTTTATTTATCTTTTCCTGAGAGAAACCCTACCTGGTCATGATGTGTTATTTGTTTTATTCTATTACTGAATTCTGCTTGCTAAAAAACTGAAGGATATTTGCTCTGTGTTTATGGTGGATGTTAGTCCACTGTTTTCTTACGTCTTGTGCAGGTTTTGTATTAGGGTAATGCTGAGTTCCTCAGTGTTTCCCCCCTTCTGTTTTTGGGAAAAATTTGTGAACTGTTAGTATTGTTTTTTTTCGTAAATGTTTGGGAGAATTCACCAATGAAGCCATATGGGCCTGAAATTTTCCTTGTGGGAAGGCTTTGAACTGCAAATACAATTTCTTTGATAGATATAGGATTATTCAGGATAAATGTATCTTCTTGAGCAAACGGTGGCAAATTATGTCTTTTGAAGACATCTGTCCATTTTGTCTCAGCTGTAGAATTCGTGTGCACAAATTTGTTCACGATATTCCCTCATCAAACTGTCAGTGTCTGTAGGGTCTGTAGTGATGCTCCCCCTTTGAGTCCCAACATTGGTCTTTGTTTTCTTTTCTCTTTTTTTCATTAATCAGGGGTGTAGAAAACACCTTACGTGTATGTTTCTGAATTCTGAATTGCCAGCTTTCTGTAAATGGAAGGCCATTACTGACCGCTAGCCAATTCAGCTTTCTGCACAATCACGGAGCTGTAGGAAGGGCCAGGCCTTGGCCCTGCTCGAGGCTCCTCATCCTCATTGCCCTGCCACGTCTGTTATGGCCTAAGTAAACCATCCCCTCACTTCATAGAAGGAGTTCTAGTTGTCTTTTTCTGGGGCGGGGGGGTGCCCCTGGGAGTCTGAAAATGCTTCTGGGCTTCAGTTCAGACTGTTCTGCTCCCCAGCTCCGTGACTTCCTTCGGCAGGGGCTGCAGGGTGCTCTTGTAAGTGGGGGAGCAGAGGTACCTGTCCAACCAGGAAAACTGCTACCACACGCTTTCCCTTGCTCCCTGCCTCTGCATGGCTGGCTGAGATGGCCCCAGTAGGAGGAGCCTCCAGGGTCTGCATGCATTTGCCAAGGTGGGGGAGGGGTTCTCTAGACACCTTTACCTCTCCCCTTATTTCTCTGTTGCACCAGAGACATGTGGTGCTCACACCTGTCTGCCTACTGAGCAGCACCTTGATTCACTCTTTAAAAAAAATTTTTTTTAAACTGCATGTCGTGACTTGGCCAAGCTCTTCATAGACAGTAGCTCATACAATCAGCCTCCAAAACACACTGAGGGAGGTGTTATCACCCTGTTTTATGTGAAGCACTTAGGTGACCTCCCTAAGGTCACGCAGCAGGTAAGGACAGTGTTCTGAGACCAGAGCTTGTGCTCTGACCCATTCTCCCCAGGCTGAGTGGCCTGGACGCCCCAGCCCTCCATCCATCTGCGTCACGCAGAGAGCGGGCGTGGCAGAGCCAGCCTGGGACCGTCCCTGGGAATTCTTCACCTCAGCTGACTTCTCTGGAAGGAGGACAGTTGATTGGCTGGAGAGATCAGGGCCGTGGGGTCAGCCAGGGTTTCTGAATACCACGAGGCAGCAACAGCTCCCGCTCTGGTTTGACGGACGAGTGTTCTGTGTCCTGGAGCAGCACCTCATGCTGAGCCAAGCTGCTCTTCGACATGCTAGTCTTCCTCATTCTGAAGTTGCATTTGGAGAAGAAAAACACTTCCTCTTTGGTCTGACAGTTTGCCCATCTGTGAACCATTAGCTGATGCTCCCTGTGTTCAGTTGTTTCTGCTCAGCTAGGCTTTCCCATTGACACCGACCCACCACGTGATGGAATGGAGGTCATGGGTTGCTTTTTTTGTCTAAGCTGCACAATTGAGGCATCAGTTGGCTTTTCTGTGTGGTCTGGGCTCCCACTGCTGTGCCTTTGTTTATTCATCTGCAGAATTTGGAGGGTCCTGTGCTCAGTCCTCACCCCTCAAGCTCCCGCCTTGCTGTGGCATGTTGGGGTAAGAGGGAGAGAGCGGGACCGGATCACAGAATGGTGGAGCTGCAATAGGCCGCCGCAGCTCCTTCTGGAGGCACTTGACCCAATTTTACAGACAAGGAGGTGGAGGCTACCCAGCAGATAGAGGATGGAACCTGGGCCTCCTAGGGTCCAGGCCACTGCCCTCTCTGCTCTCCCCGGGTACTCTCCCAGGGTGGACAGACCCTGGGGCCACTTTCTCTCATCTGTGTGAGAAAGCAGCTAGTTCTCATTTTAGCTGGAAAAACCCATGTTTATGTTCACTGCTGTTGTGGGCAAATTCTCCCATGCTTGTTTGGAAGTCAGACAGAGGAAGTGACTTGATGGTCCTGAGTGGCAAGGCTCTCATAACTGTCCTTCCCATGAGGGTCTCAGATCCACGCTTCCCTGGGATCGCTGGTCTGGCTGGATTAAACTTGCCTTGGCCTGTCCTAGGAAGAGGGGCTGAGGAAGCCCAGAGGGCTTGTTTATAGCTGTATCTGGAATGTTTCCCAGGTCCTGGAGTGGGAAGGAATGTTTCCCTCCCCTCATTTGTGTTTCCCACCGGAGAAGTCAGGGAGATGCATCAATGAACCATAGCTACCTGGGAACCTGGGAGGGTGACTGATACACAGGGGCCAGCACTAAATTTAAAACCCATGGATTTGCTCAGATCCTCCCATTATTTATACCTCTATTAAGAAAGTTTAGTGTCTATGGAGAAGTCATTAAAGTCTGTGAGCCTTGGTTTCCCTAAATCTACTATGGGAGCAACGTCTGATTTTCCAGTTCCACAGGAAGAATGGAAAAATAAAATTAAGGTAGCATGTGTGTGAAAGGGGTGGAAACAGAACAATAGAATCATGCTACCATGACTTCGTTGAATTAGTTTATCTTGCCTAGAAGGTGCAGAGATTTTTCTGCACCTTAGAAAATCACGTTCTACAGAAAGAGCAGGTGCCAGCCCTGAAAGAAAGCAGCCCCGAGCCCAGTGGCCAGGACAGAGAGCGGCCCTTTGTTCATCAAGGTCTCCCTCTCCTGTTGGAAGCTTGGCAGAGGCAGGCTGGTCCCCGAGAGGTCCCTAGGCTAGTGCTATTGAGTTGGGTCATTGAGGTTCATGGTGGGGACACACAGCCATGTCAGGGACCGAGGAGACGATCTCTGCAGATGGAAAGCCTGTGGCAATGCAGCCCTGAGAGCCACAGAGGACATGAAAGTGTCCCAGCTGTCACTGACAGCCTAGGCTGGGGTGGCTGTACCCTTGCAGGGAGGGAGGCATGCATGTATGTGGGGACATGAGAGCACATACCTGACTATAGTTATGGGAATATATGTGTTCATTCGTGTATGTGTGTGAGTATAGATATGTGTGTATGAGTGTGTGAGCGTAACAGTACGTGTGTATGAGCGCGCGCGCGCGCGTGTGTGTGTGTGTGTGTGTGTGCTGGGGACACACAGGTGTTTTGGTAAGTGAAGGGCAGTTTGGCAGGCCAGCGGCGTGCTTTTGACCTTCAGGCTCATGCTGGGATCCTGCTGGGCGCGCTGCGACGGAGGGTGGGTGGTGAGGGGCAGACACAGCCGCTCCTCAGACCATCTGCGGTGAAGGACAGGCCTCTCTTCCTTCTACCTCCTACCCATCCCGAGTCAACGTGCAATGTGCTAAAAGTGAATTACTACCAAAATGCAATAAAAAGACAAAAATACAAGTCCCAATGTCCAGTTCTCAGGGGCAACAAGCCTAGAGTTCCTCTGTGAAATTGCTATAAAGGTTTCTGAAAGCTTCCTGCTAGGTTCTGCGTGGGGCCACGTGGTCGCGAGCGGCTGGCAGAGTCCCGGGTCCCCAGAGCGAGCTTTGTGCAGCGCCGTGCTGGGTGGGCGGGCTGAGCGGAGATGAGGGGAGAGGAGGGAAAGCGCGGCTCGTAGCTGCACACCAGCCTCGAGTCCCTCTAGTCCGTTAGAGCAGAGAGACTAGCTGAGGAACATCAGCAGGTGGCAGGGATTTGGGGCCAGAGTAACGGGCTCAGGTTGCACTTTTGGGGCCACACTGCCTCTGCCACCACCCATGCCAGCAAAATGGGTGTCCTGGGACCCTGCGTCTCCAGGAGCTCATTTCTGAATCAGATGCCCTGGGCATGTGCATCTCTTGGTTGGCAACCAACCTTCAGCTTTGCTGGGAGCCCCACACTGGGGTGTGTGGTAGCTTCGTCTGGAAGTAGCTTCACAAATGCCTACCGTGTGGAGGTCCACTCATTCTAGTGTACATTTTTATACAGAAAAACTTGGTCCCTCAATGTCTCTCTCTCTCCTTTCCCCAACAGTTTCAAGGCATGTCTTGTGCCCTTTGGCTTGGGAAGTGCGGGGCTGGAGTGCATGGTTAAGCTGCGGTGGAACACTGCTCTGGGGACACACAGTGGCCTCCCCTGGCCTTGTGGTTGTGGTGGGAGCTACGTCTTTTAATGCTTTTTTATATTACCTTTTAAATCTATGACATGTGATGGCCATCCCATCAGGAACAGCCTCAGCTCTCCCCAGGGTGGCAGCAGTGTGCTAAGACGGGCTGCTTCTTTGTGGTGCTGGTGGAGCTGGGGAGAGGACACTTGGTGAAGGGGGTACCATGTCAAGGTGACCCTGGGGCAACCAGCTTGGAATAATTGGGAGGAGGCCCAGGTATTTGCTGGTGCCGCCGGTTCAACATTTTCCCGGTGAAGCTACTGAAGAAAGCAAACCAGGCAGAGAGGTCATCTTGGACAGATGTTGCTGTCTTCTCGGAGTGGGTATTTCCTCCAGAGCCAGAAGGACCTTTGCCACGAAGCCCAGGTCTGGGATCTTGTCCTCATCCCCCTTCAGGTTTTCCCAAAGACCTCGGATGCCCCCGGCCCACACCGTTCTCCAGGTGGCTAAGTGTCTTCTCTGTGCTTTCATCCCCAGGGCAGGACGACCCCAACAGTTTGCGCCACAAGTACAACTTCATTGCCGACGTGGTGGAGAAGATCGCTCCCGCTGTGGTTCACATCGAATTGTTCCGCAAGTAAAGAGCAGCTTCCTTTTTCTGCCGCCCCGAGGCTTCCGGCAATACCCGCTGCCTGGAGCAAGCCGAGGGGGCTCTTTCTGAGCCCCTTCAAAGTGTCAGAGTCACTGAATTTACTCCCAGGGGAAGAGAGGGTTTCTCCCTGAAGATGTTTTCCCCTTTGACTGAATCTACATTCTTGACCCTTCCAGATGTTTGAAGGGCCTCTGGCCCTGAAGAGATTCCCGTGGAATATTTTCTAAGTGAAATTCTTTAGATACGTATAAAAGTTGGCCTAATGTTCCCCTTTAGAATGTTAAACGAGCCCCACATGTACTATAACGATGGCTGGATGTTGGGGAGCCCATTCTTCAGGGTGGGGCGAGTAGATTTCCAGGTGTGTCAGGGTTAACTGGTTGCTCTTCTGCACTTCAGGCTTCCTTTTTCCAAGAGGGAGGTGCCGGTGGCCAGTGGGTCTGGCTTTATCGTGTCTGAAGATGGACTGATTGTGACAAATGCCCATGTGGTGACCAACAAGCACCGGGTCAAAGTTGAGCTGAGGAATGGCGCCACTTACGAAGCCAAAATCAAGGACGTGGACGAGAAGGCAGACATCGCCCTTATCAAAATTGACCACGAGGTAAGTGAGTTCCCTACCTGCAGAACCGATTTCTCAGGTGTGCAGGCTGAAACTTGCAAATCCTGGAGAGGCCTCTCTCCTCTGGGGACAGTAGTGACACTGGCCTGAACCAGTCAAATCTGGGCCAAAGGACGGCAATAGGGGATGCTGAGTGTGGCCTGGGGTGGGCGAGGGGCAGGGGCTCATGAAGGCTCCTGTGACAAATAAGCAGGCTGTAAGACCGGACAGAGAGCTTTAAAAATGGCGTTGCACATTTTTACAAAGGAAAGCCACGGGTTTATAAAGGAACTGTAGGTAAGCAGTGGAAATTGAGTCTCCCTTCCATTCTGAGACAACTGTCATTGGAAATTTGTGCATTCTGGGTTTGAAGACAAGTCTCCCAAGTTAGGTTTTTGCAGGGTAACTACCTATGTTTTAAAAACAATACTCCATACTCAGAGAAGTTTGGGAAGCCTTGAATTAAAACAAAGCAAGTGGTTTCTTCCTTACAGAACTCCCCAGAGCTTTTAATATGCTAATGTGAGTATGGCTCTTCTGTAAAAGGTGTACCCACTGAATTATAATGGTCTGAATGTGGAATCTGTTGGTTTCCCTTCTTTCCCACCACTGAAACATAGTGAACCCCATTTGGGAAATGCTGTCTTCAAAAATGGTTTGCTTTCTACTTAAATATCATCCTTGAAGTCATTTTTGCTCTGTGGATTTGTTTAGCAAAATCTTCATGGCTGTAATTAAATGCAGTTCTTACTAGACATCAGAAATTCCCGCCTGTCGGGAGGTTGATTGTGGAGGTCTGGCGTGCTGTGCGGCATGCGCTCAGTGAGACGTGCTTTCTGGTTCTTCACGCCCTCGGCCTTTTCCCTTGGTCAGGAAGGAAGACTCCGGGAGGGCTGGAATCTCGTTGCTGGCTAGGAAAAGATTGCAGATGGAGCACCCGGAGGGTCTTCTTTTCCAGCTCTCTGCGTAACTACCTGGATGTGGGCCAGGAAGTCTGACCAGGGTGGTCTTGCACAGGCTGTGTTTGACTGTGCTGTTCCTCAGGGCAGAAACAGGCTCTGTGCTGGGTGTAGTGAACTGGCCTCTAGCAAGGTTGCGATGGTCTATTATTTCTGTTCGGTGACTGTGAACTTGCTAGTAACAACTAGTCTTTCAAAACGTGTTTGTTGGTCACCATATAATCATGATAACTTCTATTTGATAAGCTCTAACGTCTTTATTTGTAACTCTCGCCTAATCTGCCAGGTAGTCGTATTATCCCCATTTGGTAGAGGAATAAACAGAGGCTCAGAAAGCTACCCAAGGCCACACCGCTATGCGGTGGTGAAGTTACAGCCTTCTAGGTCAGCCAGGCTGCTGCTCTGCAATTTCCCAAGCCCACGGCCATCCGTGCGATGGGATGGCCGGATTTTTAAATCAACCACAAGAAGGCTGGCTGTCCCTGTTTAGGGACGCTGCTAGGAAGGTGTCCAGGATGTGGTAGTCTCACCGGACGGAGGCGGGCCAGAAGAGCATATCCTGGGGCCCCACACCAGGACGCAGCAGCTCCATAGAGCCCTTGGGAGGCAGCCAGCCATCAGGGCTGGGTGGGCCGGGCGCTGACCTGGGTGCTGTGTGAGCTGCCCCCACTGAGCAGTTCCACATGGGGAGTGTGTGGGTGTGGCTGGTATGGCTGCTCTGGCGGCGGGGGTAGGGGGTAGGGGGTATTCTTTTCAGTTTTGGAGCCCAGGTGCAGTGCAAGCCGATGTCACCCCTGGTAGGCCCCAGCAGGGTAGGAGCAATCTCAGCTGTCCCCTTTGTGCAGTGGTTCCGACCTGGCTCCCGCTGCCCCCAGGGTCTGGCCCTTCCACTCACAGCCTGCTATTTGAGATGTGTTTCTAGCCCGAGAAAAGGGGGCTTGACAATGGAAAGGTGAACGAATGTGGCTTTTTGAAATGGAATTGGAAATGAAAGGATATTAAATTGCAGACATCCACACAAGAGGCTGGTTTCCACAGGCTAAATGGCTTTTTGTTCGCTGATAATAGTTGGAAGTGGGGAGAATGCAGACGCCTCTTCCAGCCCTTCCCCTCGCCTTATGTGGGTGGATGTGATGATTTATTTAGGAGGGTGTGCGGAGACTGACTGGAGCGAGGCCTCCCTCACCTTGGCGCGTACGTGATGTAATAATATGCGGGCCACAGACGGGGTGGGAGCCTGCCTGCAGTGTTGCTCTCAGGAATGATGGGAAAGAAGAAACAAGAAACAAGGCAGGAAAACCCAGAGGAGGCAGAACAGAACCATCAAAAGTTGGACTTGAGGGCTGAACGTGCTTCCTACTGGTGCTTGCCAGGTGAAGCCACGGCCCAGCCTCCCAGAGCCCTTCCTAATGGCCCAGGAAAGCAGTGTGACAGCCCGCCACCGACAGGGCCCAAGGGCTGCGTTGGCTCCTAATCTGGGTCCATTTCTTCCCTCCAGCATCGTGACTTCACTTGAAGGGTTCCCCGTTACTACAAGGGGTGCCCGCCCCACGTTCAATGAATGGAAATGACCACAGGCATCTGTTGTCATTGTCACTTGCCATCAGCCGCCCTTCTGGAGCAGTGGCCAGTGTTTCCTTCAGGGCCTGCTTCTCCCTCACTGGAGGGACCATCAGTCACTGTGCCCATGAACCAGCTGACCAAGCAGACCCTCCCCGGGGAGTTGCAGCTGGCTGTCACCCACACAAACACCATATGGGTGCATCTGGCACAGGCCCTGCTGCTGGGACCCCCGGCACTGTCCGAGTTCCGGCCCTTTCTGAACCCGATTCTTCCATTCTTGGAGTTCCCTTCGCGTCTCCAGTAAACCCCTGTGGGCTTGAGGCTGCCAGAGGCATTCTGGGCCTGTGACCAAATAACTCTGTTTTGGCTTCTTCTTGCTGAGGAGACACATGTGCACCGGCTGTTCCTGCCGAGCCTTGAGTGGGGAGTGCTTTTGGAAGAAGGCTTGCTGAGCCACCTGCGGAGTCAGGGGAGGAGGTGGCCCCCCGGCAGGCTTCCCCGCATCCTAGGGTTTGGAACTCCCTTTCCTCAAACGGGGCCATGCGGGGCCAGCCCTCACCCCACGTGGGAAAGCCTGCTGCAGGAGAAGACAGCGTGCACACAAACATTTTAATAAGGAGCAGCTTTGAGGGCAAACTAGTTCAGCTTCAGATACAAACTGTTTCCAAATGTGCTTAGCATGACACTGGCCGCGTTTGCCCAGAGAACGTTTTCACTCTGTATCCAAAGGCAGCATTTTGTCTGTGCAGTGTTTTCCCCTGTGTGCTTGAGACAGAGATCCAGGGAAGGAGGGAGGGAGGGAAAAGAGAGCTCTTTGCTTGATTTAGGCCAGAGTGCGAGGCAGAAACACTGGGGATGTACTGAAGAAGGTAAGAGGGGAAAGCAGCTTGTGTTGCAGCTGTTTTCCCAGCTGTGTTGATTAGCAAACACACAGGGGAAGAGCGTAACCCCCCCAACCCCCCCAATGATTGCAACATTCGGGTCCTGTCCTATCTGTCTACCACCCTTGACACATTTCCCGATGCTCTCACAGAGAGCTTAACCCCTACAGGTCTGGCCTGATGGAGTGCCCCACCCTGCTTAGCCACCCCTTCCTCTATCGCCTCCCCACCTCCGTGTCACTCACTCTGGGGACACATAACCCCTGAGACAGTCACCTTTCATTGTGTACCCCTCCTTATCTCCTCATCATAATTACAGTGGACTTATTTCAGTTTGTCTTCGCTGCTAGAGTGAGGGACACACTTATCAGGTGGTAGGTGGCCTGAGTAGGCAGTGTCCCAAGTATGAATGTCAGCACCTTCTGCTCAGAAGGCCTCCCCCACCCCCCACCCCACCTTCGCCACCCCCACCCCATGCCCCACTCAGTGGGTGTGTGGGGGGGTGGGGGGTGCAGAGAGGGGGAGGCACCTGGCTGGTGAGTGAGGGAGCTGCTCTCCGATTGATTTTCAGATGATTTGATGGGGCACCAGCCAGGTTGCAGAAGGGCGACCCCCCAACCCCCACCCTGCCTTCCCCCTCCCACCACACACTCCTCCTGGCTTCAGCCAGTGCTGCTCCTCGCTCCCCAGGGCTGCCTGGGGTTTGGATGAGAGCCGGCTTTGCCGGGGCTACAGCAACTTGTGGTCTTCGCTAACTCAGGGAGCTGGCAAGGTGGCGAGGCTTCCTGTGGGTGCTTTTCCCTGATGCCAGCAGCTGGGGAAATATTTGGAAGCAGCCTTGTTGAGGCTTATGGGGTGGGGTGTTTTTTTTTCCCTCACCCCCCAGGCCTCTGTCTCCGGCCACCTTTTGGGCCAGGTACCATCTACAGACCTGTTTGAAGTGGCTGAAAAGTAAGACCTGGGGGCAGGGGTGGCTTTGTTTTCAGAGGGTCCTTTTACTGCTGAGCTGGCTGCTGGGGCTCATCTCTATGGCATTCAGAGCTGGGGTTTGCAGGGTGGGGGTAGGGGCCTGCTGCCTTTCACCCGAAACCCCCGGGGACAGAAGAGCAGGCTCCAATCTTCTCTGGGCCTCTCAGAATGTGACTGTGTGTGGGGAATTTGCCCTGAGTTCTTTGAGGGAGGAGGGTCTAGGTGTCCCCCAGGCGTTCCTGGGACGATGCTGAGACAGTGTCCTGACTCATGCCAGCCCTCCGGCCAGCTCTTCTCAGACAACCTGATTGTGAGAAGGTGCTGACTAAGCCCCAGCTCATCCAAAAGCGCATCAGGTAACCGAGAGCCTGCTCTGACTTCCCGTCTTCCAGCCCAGCTCCCCTTCGGAGAGCCGCCGGGAGCTGGGAGCCAAAGCGTGCGAGCCTCACCAGGCCACGGTTACCCTCTCGCTGTGTTTTTCCACATTGTACTCCCTCCCCCTCTCTCTGTGCTGGTTTTGGGGTGTCATCTCTCTCTTTGCTCTCCCCAGACTTACAGAGCTGCCATTAAATTTGCTAAAGGTGCCACAGACCCTGTGGATGTTCCCAGGTTTTCATTACCATATTGATTTTTACCATTTTTAGGCGGGTGGGAATCAATAATTCATTAGGCAGCAGCAACCCAGCTGGGGGAGGGGAGGCCGCTCTACTCCCAGTCAGGGGCACAGGAGGACGGGCCCTAGCCTCCTGCTGTTGGGAAGGCACTCCCTCTGGAATGTGAAAATGCTTCAGTTCCCCAGACCGTCCAGACCAGGGCCCTCGTGTGTGTTCTCTGGCCCCGCTTCAAGAACTTAGTTGATTGAAGGAAATTCTTTGGCTCTGTTTTTCTCTTAATATGGTAATGCCTTTTTTCACTCTGGCACTCTCTCTTCAGGAATTGGATTAACACTATTATTTATGGTTCTGGTAAAGCAGTTGCCAGGTTGGGGGCTCTGAATTTATAGGTGGCCGATGGGGAATGTCTCCTGTCCTCTTCTCCGAGGGGGGACATGCACTGGTGCCATTTGACAGTTTAGTGAGTGGGTAACTGTGTTGAGTCCAGGGTTGGCCATCTGCGGCTTGCGGCCCCAGTCCAGCCCTGCATCTGTGTGTGTAAATAAAGTTTTATTGAAACACAGACACATTCATTCCTTTAGGCAGAGTCTATGGCTGCTTTTGCCCTGTAACAGCAGAGGTGGGTAGTTAGGATGGAGACCGTATTTATTTATTTTTTGGCTTTTCACAGAAAAAGTTTGCCAGCCTCACTGTGAGACCATTAACACCCTGTCCTGGAGGAGCTGAGGGTGTCGAGACAAATATGCTCCTGAGACCCAAGTGAGGCGAAGCCCTCGGTGACCAGAGGGGCTGGTGCCATTTGCCCTTTCTCTTGGGGGGACTGTGCACCTTTGTTGCGGCTGCTGCGTCGGTTTTGCTGGGCCTTTATCTCACTCTTGTCTCCGTAACAACATGAATTCAAAGAGGCTTTGCAAATTATTGTCCAGTTTTACTTTATTTGCATTTTATTTTATTCTTGTTTATTCTATTACAGTTGTCTTAATTTCCCCCTCTTCGCCCTCCTCTGTCCTGCACTGCCCTGGCTCCCACAGTCCATCCCCACCCCGTTGTCCATGTCCATGGTCATTTGTACATGTTCTTGGTCTAATCCCTTCTCCTTCTTTCCACCCTCCCCCCTGCCCCCTTCTATCTGGCAGCTGTCAGTCTGTTCCCTATTTCCACGTCTCTGGTTCTGTTTCGCTCATTAGCTTATTTTGTTCATTATATTCCTCCAATTGTAAATCCCAATGACCTTTTAAAGTCTGGTCTGCTTCTTCTCTCACTTATCCTTGATTCATTCACGGATTCCATCAATATTAATTGAACGTCTGTTTTGGCCAAACAGTGTGTTAAGTGCTGAGGCTGCATCAGCAACAGGGAAAAGCCATTAATATTGTGGTCCAGGGTGGGAAACAGGTAAATGGGAATAAATGGGTACAAAGGAGGAAGGAACAGAATGAGAGGTAGGAGGTGCTGGGAGCTGGGAAGAGGCCCCCATAGCTACTGTGGGCAGGAGGCTTAGCTGAGGAGGTGACAGTGTGCTGAATGGGAGGAAGAGAGGGAGCCAAGCCAGGGGAAGAGGGGGTGGGACTTACGTCCTTAGCCGGCCTTCTCTGTCTGGCCTGGTAGAACCAGACCTTGACACAGGGCAAACCTATTTCCTAGAGAGCACGTGAGAGCCTTCCAGAACACAAGCCATGTGCCTGTTCAGCTGGTTCCTCTGAGTGTTGTCTACACTCCTTACACTGGCCCTGGCTGGGTCTTTAGAGTTTCCGGTCATACTCTGGGGAGGTCCCAGGTCTTATGCAGTCCATCTCCTGAGAGTCCAAAGTACCAAGGGTTCCTCACAAACCACTCATCTTTCATTCACAGCAGGGTAGATCCCATTTCCCAGAACTGTGGCAAGGAAGAAGTAAGACTTTCTGGTGAATGGAGGGCTGAGTTTTCTAATAAAAGTGCTCATTCACAAGTTACTTTTGTTAATTAAGGCACCAGAATCTGATAATGAGAACACATGACTCATGGTATTTTCCTCTTTGCTTTCACTACTGGGCAGCTCATAGAAACCATTGGCCCTGTAGTGAGAATATTCTCTATGTCCCCATTTTATGTCATGAATATATATTAATTAACTTCTTTCACTATGCCCCATGCCATGGACCATTCAAATTATTTTTTGTCTAGCAGAGGTTATATATATATATATATATATATATATATATATATATATATATATATATATATATAAGATTTTTTTAAATAAATTTGAAAGGAGCTAGATATCCTGGTCAACTTCTTGGTGTGTGGCCCAAGCTCCAAGTGGTTCCAGGTGATGAGGAGCCAGGGTGCCTTCAGTTGAGCGGGAAGGGGGTGGCTGCTGTGTGGCAGGCGCTGAGCCAAACAGTGAGACCGCAGCCCTTCCCCGTGGGGATCTGGTTGGTGTAGGCTGTCCCCTTTGCTCCCTGGAATGCCGGGCCAGCAACCTTGTGGACAGCTGGAAACCAGCCTGCTCCCCGAGCCAGCTACCCAGGTTGAAACCCCCAGCTTGGCTGGCCCCAATTCTTGGGCTCACCCTACTTTTAAGATCCTGATAGATCTTTTAAGACCTGATTTGTTCACTCTTTCATTATTCACTTGCACATTTATTGATTCTTATAAATGTTTATTGGCTGAACACTGCTGTAGCCGCAACAGCCAAGATGACGTCATTGGATGGAAGTGGGGATCACAGGGGCTGACGTACGTATGGGGGAGTCAAGTGTTAGACTTGACGGAGACAGTGTTTTGTCTCCTCTGAGTGCCACAGGACATGCACACTCACTGGCCATGGGGCTCCAACCTTCCACTGTTGACATTTGGAGGTCTGGACAACAGGACTCAGGGAGCATGAGCAAGGCCAACGTGCCTGGCTGTACCACAAAGGAGACTGAATCTCATGGTGTCCATGGGCGTGAGGGGACAGTTGTTTTGTTTTTTCATTTGTTCTTTCTCTCCTTTTTTATTTTTGCATAACCCTCCTCTGTCCTTTTTCTCTTTCTCCCTTCAGCTCCCCCAGTTCTCCAGTCTCTTCCACCTGAACCCCTCCCACGCCTGTCACTGTCTCCTTCTCCTGCCTCTGTTCTGCCACAATAATACGTCAACTAGGGGGTGGTGATTTGATCCTGCCCTCCCTCTGAGCTCTGTGTGTGTTGGTGCTCTCAGCCCACATTGCAGATCCTTCCTGCCTGGGCCTCTTCGCTCCTTGGCTTTGCCCTCTGCTTGCCTGCTCTGTGGATCCACCCTCCCTTGGTCATAACCTTGACCTTGTTATCACTGATGACCTCTACCCTCTCTCATCTGAATTCCAAGCATCTCACTCTTGGCCCATGACCTCTTCCCCTGGCAAGGAGGCTTTATGTATGTGACCTAGGTACCCACAGGCCCTGTGCTCAGAAGGGCCCCCTGGTTTAATGTTCTGGGGCCACGGTGTTAATTTGTGCTTTGTCAGTGAATTCTCGTGAGACAATGGAGTGTGTGCTGGGGGACTGAATCCTTGGCTCATACCTTTCTCCTCCTGCCGCCTTCCCACCTCCCTAGGATGGGTTCTTGGCTTCCAGCTCCCTGTCCCCTGGGAGCCTCTGGCCCCAAACAGCAATCACTGCTAGTGCGTCCTGGTGAGGAGGGAAGTTGCGATGCTCTTGAGGTTGTCTGTCCCCTGTGGGTCGGGGCGGTGGGCCCTTGGGCTGGGGAGATGTCTGGCTTGGCCTCCCCACCCCTGGTCAGCCCCGTGCATGGGTCTGTGCAGCAGCTGTTGGACAGAGCCCTGGGTCCTGGGCCTCACGGTCTGCACCCACCCTGTGAGCATCTGTGCCCCAGGGAGCGTGACACTATATAGCAAATAAAAAAAAATCAGGACAGCTTGAGAGAGAGAGGCATGGAAGAAATGGAAAAAACTTTATATTTTAGTGCCTTTATTGGCATCCATGTTTTTATTTTGCCCTGAGCCCCGCAAATTCTGTAGCTGCTCCTGCCCACAGTAGCTCAGCTCCAGCAAACCTCTGCCTCATCTGGGTCCGCAGTCCACGGCTCTGCTCACCCTGCCGACCCTCCTGGGCTCACTTCCTTCCTTACCAGGCTGGTTACTGGCTCCCAGACCAGTCCTAGATGCCAGCATCCCCCTCGACTCCTCTGTAGCCTAGTATGCTTCTCCTTAGCAGACTGGCAAGTTCAGTGGCAGTGCCACTTGCTGGGCATGGGGGACGTGCTATTTTCCCCATTGCATATTTTTTCAAGAAACTGAAAGGTTACCATAACTGTTTCCAGAAGGCACATTGAATCACTCTGTTGAGTCACAGCCAGTTGCTGCACCATTAGCCTTTGAAGCAGACCCTCAACACACAGGACCAGCCTGGAAGCGAGTGTGCTGGGCAGCTGGCGGAGGCTGTGGCTTCTGCAGATTCAGCAACAAAAATATTTTTGTAATGGGAGTGCTTTCTACTTTTCAAAGAAGAGAAAGGGGCAGTTGACTTGCCTCATTAGGGTTAAAAAGAAAGTTGCCAAGTTTTCCTTTAGCTTCCATGGTTTGTTTTACTGCTCTTGTCTCCGAGCCCCAGGGGAGGAGGTCTCGAAGAAATGAGTGCTCAGGGGCTGGGAGGCAAAACCCATCGTGGCCAGAAGCTGACACAGAGACGATCGTTGCTGAGCCAGCATCTGGAGTGTTCCAGGAAGCTGTAGGAGTTCTCAGGGGTCACCTGACCCTGTTGGGGAGTTGTACGAAAGGTTTACTAAGGACTGTGATGCCTGTTTTGATCTTACCCAATGAATTGTCTGCTAATAGATTTTTTTTGGAGATCAACTAGGTCTTCTGGAAAGAATCCTAACTGTCAGAGCAGGGATGGCCTTGGACGTCCCCAGGCTCCACTCCCTTATTTCAGAAGTGGTAAAACCAAGACCCAGAGAAGTCCAAGTGGCCCAAGGTCACGGGGTGAGTGAATATAGGACAAAGACTCAGTCCAAATGCCTGCTGCCTAGGATGGTGTGCTCCCAGGAAGGTGCCATTGTGTGTGTACGTGCCCACGTTTTGTGTGTCTCCATTTGTACGTGCCCACGTTTTGTCTGTCTCCATTCTGCACCACCCTTGGTAGCTCTGAGGAGGAAGCTGGAAGCAAGCCATGGGCCTGGGGGCTGTGACTCAGCTGAGCCCAGCTTTTCTTCCCTGGGGGTTCCAGCCACTGTGATTCACGGCAGCAGGAGCCCAGGCCACACAGAGTCCCGAAGGCAGGGCAGGCTTGTCTGAGGATGCCTTAGGCTCCTGCCAGCAGAGGAACAGCATGGCCCCAGGGATGCAGTAACTCAGCTTCCTATGGCAGGCCTCTATTCTGACATTGTCTCAAGTCCCCCATTGCCCTATTGTGTGACATCTCTGCTCCTGTCCCCTGCCCCTGTGGCCCGGTCCCAGCACAGAGCAGCTCTTTCTTGCTGGCCAGCTGTGCTCTGAGCATCTGGGCGGGTGGGCAGAGTGGGCTGGAGATAAGAACACCTGGAATGGGAGCACAGAGGATTCTAGTCCTGGCAATGCCACCACCTAGCTGTGGGGCCCTCAGTCCCCTGGGGAGGGGAATGGGCACAGGGCTTGTCCCATCTGTCTTATTGTGAAGGCTGAGGGAATGACAGAGCCCAGGGCACGTAGAGGGTGCATGCATGGCCTGGGTTTGCCTGTGGCTCTGCTTGGACCACTTGTGTCCTGGTGACTGCCATTGAAAAGTTTTCCGTTGAAGCAGACTTCTCCTCTTGCCCCCACCCTCAGCGTCCCCCAAACCCACATGAAAGCATACTTACTAGAGCCCTTTCTGCACGTTGTTAGGTATTAGTCCTCTACTAATAGAGTGGTATCACCACTCTACAATGAACCATTTCCTCCCAAGTTTGTTTTAGGCTCACTCCTGTCCCATTCACTCCTGAAGCAGGCAAATCCTGAGCCAGTAAGGCCATCATGGGGCCATGTCCCCTCACTGGTGGGTGGTTGAGGGCAACCTCATGTGTCGTTGCTGGCCAGTGACCCATGGGGAGGAATGTGTCAGGCCCTTCCAGATCCTCTGCTCTTCTGAAGAGACACACAAGGTGGAAAGATCTTTTCTTCCCCTGAGTATTGTCATGTCTTTACGCGATGCCTGGTGTGGTGATGACCACCTTGGGACCATGAGAACAGGCCAGTCAGATAGAAGGAAGGAGCCTCTTCTGTTGTCCTTGAACCTTTGGAGTGACCGGCTCTGGCACCACCCTGCCCTTGAACCAGTGGCTACTTATTCCATTTCGAGTTGGGTTTTCTGTTACTTGCAGCTAAAAACACCCTCATGGCTCCCCCTGAGTCATTTTGGGTATTGATCTATAGTTAGCCCTTATGGAAGAGTCTGGGCTGAGCTGACCTTGGAAATGGAGACTTGGACTTGGTCTCTTTCTCCTGCCGTGCCCCTGGTGGCTCGTGTGGCTCTCTGCCCATTGGACAGTGAGCCTGGAGGGCACGGACAGTTTCCACCGGTCTTGGCGTTCACTGTGCCTGGCGCTTTGGAGATGCTGGGTGAGCGCTGGTTGAGAAAGTTCCCTTTGGGGTTGACAGTGTCCCTGGGAGAGCGCTACCAGGCCTGCTGGTTGTTGTTTGTTGTGATCTCGGTGAATGCCAAGAGCCTTCTTTAATCAGACCGGCCGCCAGCCTCCTCCAAGTTTTAGCATTAAACCGACCACACAATTCACGTCCTGCCTGCAGCTGGCGTTTAGTAATTTAACAATGACCTGGTAAGTCTAGAGTCCGCACCCAGGACTTCTGACACCCTCCCGGGCTTTCTCCATCAGCGGGGGTGGCAGTCAGCTGACAACTCAGGGATTAGGGGGACTTGTGTTTTCTCAGTCACTCTTGGCTCTGTCGCGAGGATGTCGCTTAGCGATGATGTCGCTTCGCGATGATGTCGCTCCGCATCAGTGAGGGCTCTCAGAATGCAGGGGGTGGGGTATGCGCTTCAACCTAGAGGGCCCTATCCTCTGCTGCCTCCCAGGCACCCTGATCTCATGAGCTCGAGAGTGGCCTGGAGGACTGGGCTGTCTCTCGTCCTACAAGGACTCCTGAGCTACGGGCTTTCTGGGTGGGGCCCGAGGGCTCCAACGCAGCTGTGACGCGAAGCCTGGAATCTTGCCTTGGCCATGTGGGAGCTTTCCCAGCTCCCTGCTTTGATGGACTTCGGCTTGCGTTTTCATCCCCCAAGAGGCTGGAGCGGCTGACGTGAGGAACAGAGCCTCCTTCTCCCTCCCTCCCCCTGCTCTTTTCATCTGCCACGTGGAGGCAGGCAATGTGCCTGCCACTTCGGAGGCATGCGGCGAGGCTCCGGCATCTCCAAGGTGGCCTGTGGCGGGGCTGCAACAGAAGAGCTCAGGCGGCGCCTGCAGCCAGGAGCCTGGGGCTGCTTTGACGCGGGTGGTGCAGGGTCTGACCGGGAAGAGCAGCAGCGTTTTCACGTGGGCAGGTCAAGGCCAGGCCTGGCTTTGCGCTTCTGACGGTATCTGCATTTCATCTGCCCGAGTTCCCCCATGGAGTGTATGTCTAGACAGCTATGGAATAAAATGCTCAATTACTCTGCAGGAATTTGGCCAGCCAACGTATAGCTGCATTGAGCAGACAGGCCCGAGATGAGGATGGGGGCGGAGAATGAGCCCTGCTTGGCGCTGGGACAGATGGGGAGCCTGATGCTTGTGGGGCCAGCCGGCTCCCCAGAGCTCATCCCCAAAAGGCACTTTGACTGCATGCAGGGCCGTAAATGTGACTGGGCCACATCTCTGTCCCATGGCCCTCCCTTGCGAAGGCTCCTGCCTACACTGAGAACTCTGGGTCAGCAGGCCCAGGAGTGCAGGTCGCAGAGCTGGGGAGCCTGCCTTCTTGTTCAGCCAAGCCGCTCGTTGGCTGTGCAAAGTCGCTCCTCGGAGCCTCAGTTCCCACATCTGTGAAATGGGGGGAAGTGTGCTCTACGACCCCAGGTGGTCACGGAAGTGCTTTGTCGTCTGGGCAGTAAACGGTTCATTCCCTCATATCGATTCAGGCTTCCTATCGTGCCCCTTCTCCCTGTACATGTCTCTCTCCTTTTCTCATGGTTGTCCTTTGTCATCCGTGAAACGTTTGGGCGAATACAAACTCGCACAAGGTGGGGATTGGCATTGCCCACTGGCGCTGCGCTAACTCACTGGCCCCGTGACCTGTGTTCCCTCCTCTGCACTCAGTGAAGATCGGTTTTCGGGAGCCTCTGGGCTGGATCGCTGATGTCCGCTTGTCCAGCCCTGCGTGGTCACCCGAGTATGGAAGACTTCACTGCACTGGGGCCATGCTTGTCCCCTGGAGGCCTGGCCCTACCCAGCCAGCGTGGCTGAGCAACGTGCAGGCCCTTGATGTTCTCCCCTTATGGGGGTCTCTCCCTGTGTCCTCACTGCTTCGGCACATGCCCCGCCCCAAGCGTTTGCCTCCTTCCCTGTCTCTGGGCCTGAGCTCAGACTTGGGGAAGGAGAGCTCCAGAGAGCCCTGTCTCAGGCTGCTCTGCCTTCTAAACGCCCTGAGGCCTGGGAGCCTGGGTCTGGCTGCCTGCCCGGGGCACAGGGGTGGGGGCTGGTATGGAGGTGGAGTGGCAAGTAACTTTCTGATGTGGTTCCCAGCTTGTGGCTGAGCTGATGTGGGCCAAGCCCACCTTTCTGTATTTGAACTTGATCGCGTGCACTGAAGTGGGTGAAAAGCCATGGTTATCTTGGGCAGCCAGGAGGACCCAGGCCCAGGGGCCTTCACTGCGGGGTCCCCTTGTTCACTCCTCAAGCCCAGCCCTGAAGGCTCTTCCCAGGCCCTAAAGGAGCAGTAGTGTCCCCGGGGGGCCTCCCCATCACCGATGCCGACTCCTTCCCACCAACCCTTTGCCCAGTGACTGTTGGATGAGGTCATTCCTGGCAGGGGCAGCTGGCATGGGCCCAGGGTAAACAGGCTGTGCTGAGCTCGCTGGTGTGCCTGGACGCTGACGAGCTGGGGAGCACGGGGCTGCAGGCCTGCCCCCCTGCAGAGCAGTACCGTGTTCTCTGGCCTCAGGTGACCCCAAGGTCAAAGAGTCACTGTCAGCACAGACCTGTGGCACCAGCCTTCTCCCGGGGGGAGTGCTGGGTGACCGGGACCAGCGTGTGGGAGTTTGGTTGGCGAAGCTTCCGCCGCTGCGTCTGCACAGACCCCGATGCTAATAACGACAACCAACACTTACGTGATGCTTACGGGACCACTTACGTGATGCTTAGAGCGAGCCAGGCGTTACTTGAAGAGCTGTTCAGATCTGAAGTCGCTGAATTCTCACAGCTAACCAGTGAGATGGATGTGCGACATGGTCCCCATTTTCCGGATGGGGACACTGAGGACCCAGGGTCGGAAGCTCAGGCCGGGATCTGGTCGGGCAGCCTGGCCAGGGGTCTGTGCTCTTGGCCACGATAGGTCCTCTCAGGGTGTGCCGACAGAGGGGCTTCACTTCTCCTGCCTCTCTCTCTCAAAGCCACCTTCAGGGCTTAGATCCTTTCTTCAGCGTCCCTTTCTCCTCTGTGACCTTGCTGGCCCAGCAGCTTCCTGAACAGCCCCTCCCTACTGGGGTGGGGAGGGGGTCTTGGTGGCAAAGGTGCTGCTGTGTGTGGTGGCTAAGAGTCTGGGGCCAGGGTCGCAGTCCCGGGTTTAAGCCTCTTCACTGTCTCAAGTCATCCAGTTGCTCAGAGCCTCGGTTTCTTCATCTGTTAAATGGGCCCCCTGTCACCCCGCCTCATCGGCTGGTGTCTTTTCCATCCCTGGCGGAGGTCATGCTGAAGCCCCGCTGGTTTCCTCCCAACCCTCCCAACCCCCTTGCTCCTTTCTATTTGGAGGTGGACAAATAGAAGGACCCTTGCTTTGCAATTCGTGTGAGGCCTGGGCGAGTGCATTGCCTCTGGGCCTGGTCCTGCTGTTTGGGGCAGCTGCTTGTTTTGACTCAGAGAACAAAGGCAGAAAGAGCTTCTTGGCTCTGGGGCAAAGGGAGGAAGGGAGGGCCTAAGGCCGCCCTGATGGAAGCCCAGCTCTCTTCAGCCTGGTGGCTCGGGCTGACTTTATTTTGTCCCATTTTGGTTTGAATTCAACCTCTCGCACTTGCTTGGGGCTTCGACTCTGCCCAGCCTCCACAGGGCATCCGTGATCGGGCTCGTTGGCCTAATCTGCCTGCCCAGGCCAGGAGCAGAGGTGGTTACGGAGGAACTTCTCAGACAAGGAGAGCGCCCACCTCGTGGGTCGTGGTGTTTGGGGGTCCTGGATGCCCTGCTGCCCCACCCCACTCTCTGCCCCTCAGCAGAATGACCACATGCTCAGCACAGGATGCGCCAGTCTGAGTCAGCGCAGCCCTGGCCCTCGGTGCTCCGGACTGCCCAGACTCGGGAGGATGTGTCTGTGATAAGGGTGGGCAGCTCCAGCGGTGTGTGGGCTCAGTGTCCTCCCTGGGCTTTGTGCTCCAGGGTAACCCCTGATCTGCAGCATGTCTCCCTCTGTCTCCTGGTCTCAAGGTTTCAGAGTAAGACTGTGCTGATAGCTTCAGGACGTGCTAAGCCCCCCAAGGTGGCCTCCAGTAGCCTTCCCATGTTTTCCTTGGCACGCGGCTTTGTGTCGGTCATTGTGGGCGGGAAGGACCGTGTGGCCCTGAGCCCAGAGGGGGCTAGGACGGACCCAGGCTTCCGCAAGGCCTGGCGTGTCCGCGTGCCCACGTGGCTCGGCGTGCACGACATCTGTACACATGCCCGTTTTGTAAGCCAAACACAGCCATGCCCGCCTTGTGGTTCCAGGGGAAGCTGCCCGTGCTGCTGCTCGGCCGCTCCTCAGAGCTGCGGCCGGGGGAGTTCGTGGTCGCCATTGGAAGCCCGTTTTCCCTTCAAAACACAGTCACCACCGGGATCGTCAGCACCACCCAGCGCGGCGGCAAGGAGCTGGGGCTCCGGAACTCGGACATGGACTATATCCAGACGGACGCCATCATCAATGTGAGCCCGGCCGCGGCCGCCTGCTGGGGTCAGGCGGCTGTTTGGAAAGTCAGGCTTAGAAACCAGGGGTGGGGTCCGATCCTCAAGGTGCTACATGGGAAGTTCCCTTTGAAGCCCCAGCACAGGTGAGGCTGCAGGCTGGTCCTTGGCCCCTTAGTCATCTCTGGGGACTGCTGTGAAGGGGACTTTAGATTTGCCAAGGTCTGTAGCCCGGAGGAGCTCCCCTTCCCCTAGGGGCAGCGGACCCTCGGGGGGACTGCTGTGGCAGCCTGGTGGCCAGAGGGATACTCATTGTGGCCTGGACCCGGCAGCGCCAGGAGGGGTTTGCTGTGCCTAGGGCGCCACCTGAGCATTGCCCCCGACTCTCCGCTGTCTGATCAGGCCGGGGGTTGCTCCACATGATCTCAGAAGTGGAATCTTTTTAAAATCACGTTTTTCCACTCAGTTACCTCCCAGTAGGATTGACGTTTGTAAAAAGCAATGTTTTTTCCTCTTACCTTGGTCTAATAAATAAGAAACACAGCGTTTTGTGCACTCGCTGCCTCTGATAGGTTTTGTTCCCGAGCTTTCTGGTGGTCCACATGAAGTAATGGGAAGAGAACAAGCCATGCGGATTTCCAGCCCCAGCAGCAAAGTAGGGATCACACAGATGGGGGGCTGTGCAGATTGAAGTGCCAGCATACGGTGGCAGTGGGCCGCCGGGCTGCTTTCAAGAGAAAGTTGTGCTGGGTGTTTTAGGGAGTTCATAGTTGGCCTCTGAGCTTGGGAGGAAAAGAAATTCACTTACGGCATATCTAAAACTTTCTGAAAATGGTTAAGGTCCCTTTCCCCCCAGCAAAACATTGGGGTGACAGGAACAAATCATAGGAAAGAACCTGCACTCAGGAACCTACCAGGCAAGGGAGTGGATTGGAGCGTGGAAGGACACAAACTCTAACCTCTTAATTTTTGCTTAATTTCAGTATGGAAACTCAGGAGGCCCGTTAGTAAACCTGGTAAGGTCCTTTTCAAAAATCTGTGTCTGTGCTTTTTTTCTCTCTCTTTCTTTTCAGACATGAACTTGCCCAGCATATTAATTCTTTTAAAGTGAAATCTGTGAATGTACTGTATCCTTGCAAATTACCCCTCCTATCTTTCTGGACAGAGTAAGGTATGCTGGAGCCAAGGGCTGGAAGTTATGCCAGGGGACACGCTTGTGTTTCCAAGTCATGAGTAAATGCAGTGGAATTCGGGTCCCCTGCCGGAGTAGCTGAAGGAGAAGGCCTTTATTTTGAAGGTGTCAGCAGTTCGGAGCTGCCCCAGAAAGACATCGCCTTCAGACAAAGCCTCCGGGCTGCTGGAGGAGCCGACCTGGCTTGTTTGTAGGGTTGGTCTTGGCCAGGAGCCCCCCCTTCAGGCATGGCTGGAATGAGGAGTTACCCCACTGTCAAAGATGTCACTTAAGCTTCAGAATCAGACTGTCAGAGCCAGGGCCCAGCTAAAAGTCACCCAGCTCATCTCTCATCTACAAATGACGTAACCGAGGCCATCTTTAGCAAGGCCGGGGATGGCCACGCCTCCTACCAGGTCCCTGGGTAGGCCCTCGGGGCTGGGGACAGCATTCTCAGTGCTACGGGAAGTGTGCAAGGAGTGATTTATACTCTCTTGGCCGGTTTCCCTTTCAAGCGCGAGTCGAACAAACCATTTACCAAGAGAATTCAGAATAGCGGTTGCATGGCATGAGGCGGGGTGAGCCTATTATTCCCGGATCCTTTCCGACTGGGTAGCGTTGACTGAAGTGGATTTATCTGGAATCAAAGCACGCCCTGTAGACTAGCTTCTTCCATGACTTCAAGCTAGTCCCAGACAAGCAGAGGAAATGAGGCCATTGTGCGCCCCCTGGCCCCCGCCCGCCTCTGCCCCAGGCTGCTATCTGAAACTGCATTTCTGGGAATGGACCGGGTCAGTCTGGTCCTCCCGGTCCTCCTGACAGCAGCAGAGGAACCCTGAGGTCATAGAAATGGGAGAAGCAGGGGGTGTGGACAGCTACCTGAAGGGCTCCAAGGTTTGGGGACCCTTCCCTGCGAAAAATCAAACGCATGTCATGAAACCGTCTGCCCGAGGCAGTTTATACTGCATGGTGGCCTCTGAGGATACGCACAGAGAGGGTGTTGGTCCGTCCTTGACAAGTGTGACTTAACACTGCCGAAGTGATGCCCATCCCCCAGGACCCCACAGCCCCTCCTGCCAATCCCCCGCTTTTTGCCACACTCAAAGACTTTCCATACAAATCATCTGTTCTCCCTCGGTGGGCATCTTCAGGTAAACCTCTGTGGGTTCAGTAAGCCATTTCTGTCTTTCTTTTTAGGATGGTGAAGTGATTGGCATTAACACTCTGAAAGTGACAGCTGGAATCTCCTTTGCCATTCCATCTGATAAGATTAAAAAGTTCCTGACGGAGTCGCATAACCGACAGACCAAAGGTAAAGAGAGACCCCCACGGCCAGTGGGAGAGGCAGCTGAGGCTTGGCCGCTCCTCTGGGACTTGGGGCAGGAGGATGACACACCTGAGGACCCCCGAGACTTTTGATCAGGAAGGGAAGGGATTGCATGTGCTGAAGCCCCGGTATTAGGTCATAGAGATTTGCCAATTTTGACCGAAGATCACGGACATTTCATGTAGGTTCATGTGTCCAGACACGATCCTGGGTGATTTCTAAGCGTCAATTCAATTCATGATTCACTTGTGTCATTTAACTCCTGTGCCCTCTCAGGAGGGGATTATCAGTCCCGTTTTACTTAGGAGAAAGCTGAGATGCAGGGAGATCATTCCACAAGTGTTTATGCACCCATCTGCCCGGGGTCAGGCTGGGGGTCCCTTGCAGGGCTGATGTTTACCTTCTACCTGGGGGGACAGGGAGGCTGACAGTGAACAAATAAGAGCTTCCCAGCAAATGCTTCCCAGAACACGAAGCAGGATAGGGAACAAGGTGGGAGGGGCAACCAGTGGAGATGGTGTGGCTGGTAATGCCGTCTAAGCTGAGGCCTGAAGGAGAGGGAGCAAGCAGGTAGGGATGTGGGGGAGAGGGTCCTGACAGAGGACTGGCAGGTCCCAGGCTTCTGCCCTGGGCACAGCACAGTGGGCCTGGCAGCTGGATGTGGTGAACGTGCGGGTATGGAGCAAAGTCAGTCAGGGTCACAGCTGGCCTCGGGGAGGGGCTAGAGTTGCACATTAGCTGCGGGGCGGACAGCGACATTCAGATCTGGTTGATGTCTTTGAAAGGTTGCTCTCAGGGCTGGGAGGTGACTCAGCCAGAGGGGCGGGTGGCAGTTGGGAGACCAGGCAAGAGGCTGTACCAGTCACCCAAGCCAGGGCGGAGGGATGGGGCCACATCTGGGTTTATGTTTATAGGAAGGCTGGAACCCCTATCAGGTGTCAGGATGGTGCTGGGAGGAATCCAGGACCGTGCCTAGGTTTTCATCCACTAATTGAAGTGACAGGACTTTCCAAGGTCCCACAGCCAAATCTGAACCACAGCCTCAGTCTGTGCCCCCCATGCCCCTGACCTTCTCCACTGCAAACTGAGGGTTGAACCTCATGGCTCCTGGTGTCCCCAGCACAGCCACCAACTGGGCTGCCCTCTGTTGTCCTTTTATTGTCCCACCAGGCAAACCCATCTCTAAGAAGAAGTATATTGGCATCCGAATGATGTCGCTCACGTCCAGGTGGGTAACAGGATGTGTGTGTGTCTATGTCTGAAGTGGAAATGAACCTGAACTTCAGGAGGTACTAGCTGGAACCCCTGAAGGAGAAACTCTAAGATCTCTCAGTTTCTGGTTAAAACTGTGTAACATTAGGAAAGAGAGGAGGGGTCATTATCCTTGGCCTCTTGTTTTACCTTTCAGTTTGTTTTTATGTTCTGAAAAGGTCCTTCCTTCTAGAACATTCTGCCCTCTTCTTTGAAGGCCAGTTGGAACAGCAGGTGGTGTTGGTCACTCTCCCTCGGGCCTTGCTTTTACCACTTGCTCTGTTGAAACCCACATTCCAGAAGTGCCCCAGGCACCTCCCTCTGCCCCATCGTGCCCCCCCCACCCCCCCCGCCCCGTCATTGCTCTGCTGCCTGTGGGCTGAGGCTCCAGGAATGCCAGGCCAGGCCCGCAGGTTGATGGGCTTGTTTTTCTGAGCTGGTAGAAGTTGCGGCATGTGGCTGCCAGGCCCATAACATGCTGGTGTTTTTCACCCTTGATGAAGAAATCTGATGTAATCACATGAGTGCTGGTAACTAAGGGTGTGGTTGAAATTGCTGTAGGTAAACTCAGCAAAGGGCAGAACATGTTCATATAGACGTTGCTGTATTATTATTATAATTAATTAACTGTGAATTAATTGTAGACCCATATGAGAGGCTAGATACATATTATGAATGCTGGTACCTTTCTTAGCCAAGACTAAAATGGGCAGCAGTTCTGGCCTTGAACTATGGGAGACAGAGGTGTCTGCCTGGGGTCTGGCCTCCTGGGTTCTCATCCGAACTCTGCCACTTCCTGGTTTGTGACCTTGAGACCAATGTGGCCTCGGAATGCCTCCATTGCTTGCTGTCCAGGATGAGGATAACATTGCAGGCATTTGGGTGTGTAAGGGGGACTGAGTGATTTAGTGTCTGTCCAGGCTTGGGTCACTGGGTGGTGACAATGAGCACAGCCACAGTGATGCGAGCCACCGTTTATTACCTGCTTGCTCTGGCCAGGCACTGGGCCTCATGCTGTAGCCAGATGATCCCGTCTAATCCTCCCAACAACCCACGTCACAGAGCAAAGCCATGGATCCCTCTTTTGCATTTGAGAAAGCTAAGGCACAGAGAAGTTAAGCCACTGCCCAAGATCACACAGAAAGTGGTAGAGCTGAGGTTCCAGACCAGCCAAGTGCTATCCGATGCTGACTTCTTGCGTGGTAGCAACTATCAATTAATGAATAAAATTAATAATAATGATGAAACACTTCTCTTGCTGTTACTCAGTAAATCTCTGAGTCTCGTAGACTGGCAATTTAAAGCAGAATCAGGACTCCTGGAGGAGTTTTACCTTAGACTCAGGGACAGGAGGAGAAGCTGGGTGGGAGCCGGGTCCCCACAGTGGAAAGCCTATTGGTGCTTAATGTTAACACGGGTGCTTTTTCTCCTGGACAGCAAAGCCAAGGAGCTGAGGGACCGCCACCGAGACTTCCCGGATGTGCTTTCAGGAGCATATATCATTGAAGTGATTCCCGACACCCCGGCGGAAGCGTGAGTTGGAATTCCTTTCCCTTTTCCGAACACCCTGTAGTCCCTGGGGGTTGTGGGAGGGGCCGTGCTCTTGTCACATCAGCTCAGGTGATTGTGAGGATCCAGGAGAAAATGGTTGGACATCCTTGGTCAGTCCTGCCAGTCGGCCCTTCTGACCTGGTTCCGCTTAGGACTCACCAGCAAAAGAGAGCTTCCTGCTTTCCAAAGTCCTTGATTCACGAGGGGTAGTCCAGAGGGCAGGACCTACTGACTTGCTGTGAGTGTCCCAGACAGGCCTGGCTGGGGAAGAGGGTTTAAGGAGCAGAGCCCCCGAGGTCCCCGGTAGTGACCTGCTCTGGGCTTCCGGACACACCTCCTCCTTCTCTGATCGCATCTGTTAGGGGTCCGGCCATGCCTGTCCATGGCTCTAGAACAGGGGTGTCAAACTCATTTTCGTTGGGGGCCACAGCAGCCCCACGGTTGCCTTCAAAGGGCCGAATGTAACTTTAGGACTCTACAAATGTAACTGCTCCTTAACTAGGGGCCAGAAGCTCAGTGCTGCCACCGGGTAAAATAAGGCGGAGGCCGGATTTGGCCCGTGGGCCTTGCGTTTGCCACCTGTGCTCTAGAACAACCAGGTAACAGCAGCGAAGTAAGAGGAAAAGAAGCGTGACCAACAGTCAGGGTTTGTTACCTGCACTGACCTGACGCCCAGACGAAAGCGGCAGACCAGGGCCAGCAAACTGCCCTGCGGGCCGGGTTGGGCGGGCTGCCTGCTTTCTTGCCACCCGTAGGTTAAGAACAGATTTTGCACTTTAAATGTTTGAAAACAGTTTAAATAAGAATAGTATTTTATGACACATGAAAGTTATGTGAAATTCTAACATCAGTGTCCGTATGTGAAGATTCACTGGAACACAGCCCTACCCAATAAATGGAATGTCGTCCATGGTGGCTTTGGGACATAACAGCAGAGGCGAGTAGTTGTGACAGAAGACAGTGAGGCCTGCAAAGACTAAGATATTTCCTGCCTGGCCCTGTGCAGAAAAGTTAGCTGGCCCCTGTGCCAGACCATGAAGGACCGTGACAGCCTATCTGATACTCTCATACGGAAGAGCTAAAATCAAGCAACAACAACACGAAAGAAGTGTCTCATGAGGGAACCGTTCCGCCCATCCCTGTAGGAACAGTTCTCTGGGTTGTGACACCCATTGCAGGAGAGTTGGCCTTGGTCACACGGCACATGGCAGGTGGAATATGGTGCACCTTGGCCTCCTTTGTGGTCCGTCCACCATGGGTCACACAAGTGCTGGTAGGCATGTCTGCCATGGACATGGCAGACAGTTTACCCTAAAGATCTCAAAAGGAAATAATGCAGCCCGTTAGTGGTTTAAGTCCCGTAAGTTCACCACCACCCACCCTGTTTGCCCTGGCTTCTAGGTCCTAAAGCGTGCCTCTGCCAATGTCAAATTGGTCACCTTTCATGGCAGTTAGACGAGAGGAAGGGAAACGTTACAGTTGTTTTCTCCTTGTGTTGCAGGGGTGGGCTCAAGGAAAATGATGTCATCATTAGCATCAACGGACAGTCGGTGGTCTCCGCCAATGATGTCAGCGACGTCATTAAAAAGGAAAGCTCTCTGAACATGGTTGTCCGCCGGGGCAATGAAGACGTTATGCTCACGGTGATCCCTGAAGAAATCGACCAGTAGGCAGAGGCATGAGCTGGACTTCATGTTTCCCTCAAAGACTCTCGCGTGGACGATGCATGGTGACTCTGGGCTGGTGGCACGGGACACCCAAGACTTCAACCGCCCTGTTGCTTGTTCAGCAGAAACACCCTGGCCAACAGACTTCTCCTTGATAGTTTGCAGGCAAAACCCATGTAACCCGTAGGTCCGCAGGCAGAGACTCGCCCTCCTGTACCGTTTGTATGCAGTGTGCTTTTTCTTGCCAGCTTGGACTGTTCCTGCTTAGACAGCCAACATTTGTCTCCTTTAACTAAGTCATCATCCCAGTCCCAAGAAGGCCGTTGATGTAACGCAGAGATAAGAGGAAAGCCCCATGGGAGCCACAGTGGCCCTGGGCCTGGGTATGTTTCCTCTGAGTCGGCACCCAGAGGAGGTAGATGCCGAGACCCCAGGAGGGCAGACGCTGGCTTCCACCACAGCCGAAGCCGCCTCTCTGGGCCGCCTCCTCAGAACTGGGAGCCCAATGACTTTGAGTTTGAGCTATTAAAATACTTCTTCATACTTTGCTTTCTGGTGTGTTTCCTTTCTTTTCCTCCAAGCAGCTGGTTGCAGTTTCCTGGAGGTGATCATAGGGTCAGTGGGCTCCTCGTGAAACCGCGTTGTCCACAGAGGATTGAGCTTGGAGTCTTGGCAGTTATTTCAGAATCGCCCCGTGGGGTTTACTGGTGTCATGAACATCCGTGCCCGGCTGCCCTGGCTTCTTGAAACTGGACTTGAGGGCAATTGCACTTGCATCCGGGGCTTTTCACACTAAAAGGAATCTGTCAACCTCCTACACAATGCAGTCAGTCAACACAGATGTCCTGGGCCCCTGTTCTGTGCCAGGCTCAGGACTCAGGGTACAGGCATGAATGTAGAGCAGCATGTACCCAGTCCCTCTCTCCCCAGAGTTCCGTCGAGAAGCCAGGTCTTTTTCTGAAAGGGAAAGACCTTTTTCTGAAAGGTCTTTTTCTTCAGGAGACTGAGATGCAATGCGGAACTCCTAAGTCACGAGGAAGCACAGGCTGAAGCCAATTCCACCTGTGCTGGGCTCTGAAATAAAAAGCAGACCGTAAGCCTTGGGGGGTGGAGAGCAGGGCAGCCCTGGAAGCGGCCTGGAGCAGGCACAGCCTCAGGAAGCTTGAGGCATCTCTGTCTCTGTGGAGGCTTCCAGGGGCTTGGGGAGCTGGACCCAAGATGCCTGTTGCAAAATGTTAGCTTCAAAGTCTGCACATGCCTGAGCCTCTTGGGAGCACACACCAAGAGGAGGGTGTTTACACCAAGAGCAGAGGGTCAATGTTCCTCTAAGAGTCATCAGGCAAAAGGGGGGCTTGGACTGGACGGAGGTTCAGTCCCCCAGACGGAGAGCTCAGCCCTTCCTGGACCGATAGAGCACTAGACTCTCTGAGATCAATTCAGAACAGGAGAGGCTGCGGAAGGCCCACGGCCCAAGTGAAACATAGGAACAATCCAGTTCAGCAAAGTCTTCGTCAACTTTGACGTGAGGCAGCTGAGCAGCTGCGTCCGTTGCAACCCCAGCGCATCCCTCTTCCGTCCGCTCAGATGACCTCATAGGGGCCGGAAGGAGCTGGTAAGTCCTTTCACTGCTGGCGTCCCCGCCCTGTCCATTGAAAGGGGATGATGACTCAGAGTGGGGCCTGTGTCTCCAGACCCTCCTCCTCAGCTGTTTGGCCTGTGGGCCTCTCCCCTGGGTGGTCCCCCGGGCCAAGGTGCAGCTACTGGTGGGGAGGATCCTGCTGGGTGGCACTGAGGTCAGAGCTAGCTCCGGCCTGTGCCCATCTCTCTCCAGCCTGTCACACTTGGGAGGTTACAGATGGTCCCTTTGGAAAAAAATTAGCCTGGCAGCCGACTGGCCTGAGTCCTCTGTCAACACTCAGCCACATGTCCCTGAGCTCTAAGGGTTCTGGGTGGGGTCAGATTTACCTGCATGTGCAGTGACATCCAAGGCCACAGACATGGCAGCCTGGCACACTTGTCAGGGCACCGTGAGTTTGGTCCCACAGCTGCATCGACCTGTGGACCCCTGGGCCTGGTGGGGGCTGCACCTACCTGCTCGCCCAGCATCCCACACTCATCCTTGCGGCTTTCACAGACCTCCCAGGACATGTGTTTCTTCTTTGTCTTACTTTTTTAAAAAAAGATTTTAGAGAGAGGAGCAGGGGAGGAGGAAGAGAGGGAGGGAAACATTGTCAATGCGAGGGAGGTGCGAGAAAGAAACATTGATCAGTTGCCTCTCATACGCACCTCGCCCAAGGACTGAACCTGCAACCCAGGCATGTGCCCTGACCGGGAATAAAACCAGTGACCTTTCACTTTGTGGGACAACACCCAACCAACAGCCCCACCAGGCAGGCCCATTTCTTCTTGCTTTGGGCTGTGATGGAGGTTTTTTTAAACATCAATAAGCCTTAAACCTGGGAGGCAGAGCTGACTTGAAAGAGCATGGCTTTTGGAGCTAGATGGACTGACTTCAATGCTACTGCCTGTGTATTACTAATTGTGTGACCTCTGAGCCAGCTACTTAACCTCTCCTTCTGTTTCCCATCTGTAAAATGGGGATAATCATAGCACCTACCTCCTGTGGCTGTTGCGGGGATCGAATGAATGAATACATGGCACCTGGTAAGTGCTCACATAACTAGCAGCATATGTGCCGTGAACCAATGTCTTTGAGCCTCTGTTTCGCCTGGTGTGAAATGGGGACACTAGCAATGTCCTCCTGCACTGGAGTTGTGAGGGTTCATCACAATGGCACAGGGCCACTAGGTAAATACAGCTGTTGTTGTTTTGGTGATCAGCCTGCTATTGTTCTGGTCTGTAATGACAATCACAGAAGCTTACATCTGTTGGGTGTTAGCTTGCTGTGTGACAGACGTCGGCCTGAGCATGTTGCCTTTGTTAGCTGGTCCAATTCTTCAGCTCTGCCCTCAGGTGGATGCTAAAGTTATCCTCTTCAACAGGTGAGGAAAGTGATGCTCAGAAATTCAGCATCTTGCTCAAGTCACGGAGCTAATAAGTGGGGGGTGTGACTTAAGCCTGGGAGGTCTGAGCCCATGGCCCCTGTGTGGTGCCACCTGCCCACCTTGACCTTCATGGGACCAAGACTCCGGGTCCTTCCATCTCTGCACTAGCTTGGGTCCACCTCCACTTCTGGGAGGTGGTCAGGAGGCCCCCGCTCAGTGTATGGTTCTTCCTGATCCTTTCAGGTCCCCTAATAGCCCTACTGGCTGGTGGCTCAGCGGCTGCCCCTCTTCTCTGTCTCCTTCCTGCTCACCCTAGCCTCTTCCAATCTCAGCTCCTTTGGCTCCAGTCCTCTGTGTCCAGCTTTTGCAAATCAGAGTTGCCAGTCATAGGGGCTGGGTTTCCCCAGCACATTTGCATTACCTGAGGGTCCCTATCTGGCCCTGCCGGCTGCTGGTCCAGATGCCCTGGCTGGGAGAGAGGCCCCGCCTTAGGTCTGTGCCCTGTGCTTCCTGGGCCTGGCGGAGTGGGAGCTGTGCCTGGCAGCTCTGCACAGGGTCCTTCTCTTTCCTGGCTCCACGTCTCCATCTAAGAATCTGGAAGAATGCCTGTGTCTGGGGGTGATGAAGAGCATGCGTTTTTCTTAGGACTTGCATGGTGCCTCCCCCTGCTGGGCTAATACTTGAGACAGCTCTGAGCCATGGGCAGTGGCAAGGAGGGTGCTAGGCCCGTTTTGGCAAATGCCACAGAAGTTGGGGCCAGCCTCACTGAGGTTGTGTGGAAGAGAACTACGTCTGGGTGAATGGGCCACTCCAGCCAGGTTCAAGGTTACTGTGAAAGCTGCCATCTCCCCTGAAGGTGGTGATTGGTGAGGTCAGAAGTATGACAGCATTGGAGTGGCTTTGCGCCAGGATGGCAAATAGGTTTCTACTGTGGCCTGCCAGTGCTGATCGATTGGCAGGGACTGCCAACGCCCTGGGCTGAGTGGGTTGTATGACCTCACTGGCAGCCATGCTGGGGACATAATTGGTGGGCGGGCTGGAGTAGGCGGACCCGTCCTCACCTCCGGGCCACCTCCTCCTTTCCCCACTGACTGCCAGCCTGTGTGTGGGGTCTCTGCGGCCATCTCCTGCAGCCATCTTCATGCCACAGACCACTCCCCAGTTCTCCTGCAGGGACCCCATGTAGTTTTAAAGAACTGTCACTAGAATCAGCTCATGACATGTGACTGTTGGCTGCTTGGATCTGAGAGGACCATCAGGATGCTTGTCGGAGAGCCAACCCTGGTTTGAAACAAGGGTCGTGGGTTATGTTTCTGAGCACCCACCCAGCCTCAGCCCCCGGGATGCACTTAGCCACAACTCACAGAAATGACCTTGACTGCTAGGCAGGAGGCCAGTTCTTGGAATCAAATAATGCCCGCATGTTGGAAGCACACACCGGAAGGGCCCCCAGCTTTTGTGCAGTGCCAACAGGGCCACTGACCCCATCTGTGTCCTGTGTCTGGGGCCCAGCAGGCTGACTCACCGCTGTCCGAGCTGGCTCCCACCCGGAAGGAGGCCTCGGCCCTCTGGGGCTCCCATCAAAATGTGGGTGGAGTACGCACCCGGCAGAGGCCTTCCTGCCACCAGGCGGCGGTTTTATTTAGAACTTTAAAAAGCAATGGCCTCAGCGTCCTGTCTGCCAAGAATCAGCAAAGATCAAATGAAGTAAACACTAACAAACGCACTTCCAGTAGAAAGAGTGAAAAGTGGTTTAGATCCTCTACAGAGGAGCTCTCTGTGAAATGTGTCTTGGTGGGCCAGGTAAGCTTTGTCTTTCGGCCCAGCTCCTCCTTGGCCACTCGCACGGGAGGACCCCCATTTTACAGACGAGGCTATGGAGGCACAGTCTGACGTCTCATAATCGGGGTTGGGGGAATGTATTGCCGGCGCATTGGAACCCAGGTGTCTGGCTTCAGAGTCTTCTCTCTTAATTGCTAGGCCACCATCCCCTTCAGCTGACAATGCCGGCGATAGTTGTCCCTGAAGACCTACGTCTCTGCCTTTGGTATAATATCCCGTTGGCCCGTCTGTGAGGCAGTGAAGGAGAGCTGGCCCTGCACAGGCTTGGTGGCTGGTTTGTGAGAATGACTTTGCAGGACAGCAACGCTCATGCTCTGCTTCATGAGCATCACCCATCCTGTCCCTATGGAGGGTCATCAATGCGGCGGGCAGGGACAGAGGGCTGGAGGGACGCCCGTCTCCGATTCATCAAAGACTGCCCTGCTCCACTCCCTGCCAGGTGCCTGTCTGTCTTTGTGCCCTTCCCACAGGACGCTGTCTGCTGAGTCATTAACCTGGAATGCAAAGTCTGAAACGCCACCCGGAGTAAAAAATGTGCTTCATCTGGAAGGCCTTGCCTGGACACTGAGCATAAAAAATGCACCCTGGAAACCTAGAATCACTCCCATAGGACTCCAGCTTTGTCAGACATCCCAACGATCGAGAATCCCTGGCTAGCTTTTAAAGCTGTTTGCTGGTTTTCTGTCCCCTCCCGTCCCATCCCCGATCAATCAGTTGCACTGACGTTTCACGACAGTGCATGAACGGCTCTGCTGAACGGAGGCAAGTCAATCAAAGCGAATGGAGGTCTCTGGAGAGTGCTCTCTCGAGATACTGCCGCTGAACTCGGGGCTTGTCAGATCAGTGTCTACCGTTCATCTTGCTCAGGGCCCGTGCCTGTGACCTGATAAAAGGTCACAGGCACGGGACCTGAGCAAGATGAGCGCTGGTTTTGTGTCCGCACTGTGCGGAGGCTTTACAGCCACCTTCCCAGGGAATTCTGACGGCACCTCAGTCACCATCACCACCTCTCCCTGTAGGGGACGAAGCTCAAGTTCAGAGCTGCGGCTTTGCTGGTTCAGTGACTCGGGGTTGAAGTCAGGCTGTCTGCCTACCCACCCTCCCGAACCTGTGGCCGGTTCCCACAACAGCGCCCATGTGAGGCAGCCTTCTGGTGGCGTTAGCCTGGCTGGCTTAGTGATCTGGAGCCCAAGCTGGTCCCCCTCCTGGATTTGGGGGGCAAAAGGGGTAAACGTTCATCAGCAGCATTCTCCTTATCAGTGAAAATGGTGCTGAAAAAGCACAGAGCAAAAAACACTGAAACGCACCTGGAAAGAAAACTCACGTCCAGACAAACACCTGCACGCAGACACTTGCGGCAACTTTATTCACGGTGGCCGAAACCCGGCAGGAGCCAAGACGCCTTCAGTAGGTACATGGATGACTGAACCGATGCCTCCACACAGGGGGACGTCATCCCGTGATAGAGAGGGACGAGCCATCAAACCGTGCAGGGACACGGGGGAAACACATGCATATTACTCCACCAACAGAGCCAATCTGAGAAGGCGGCGTGATTCCAAGTCTGTGACTTTCCGGAAAAGGTGAGACAGTGGAGACAGCAAAACATCAGTGGCTGCCAGGAGTTGTGGGGAGGGTGAACAGGTGGGCCACAGAGGGTGTTACAGGCAGTGAGGCTATCCTTTGTGGTAGTGTAAGGAGGGACATTTGTCCGAACAGATAGAACGTGCGTCATGAAGCATGAACCCTCATGTAAACTGTGGGCTCTGGGTAACAGAGGTGTGTCATCAGTTGTGACAAATGTACCACTCTGGGGGGGGGGGGAGTTGATAATAGAGGAGGCTGTGCATTGAAGGGGATAAGGGAATTTTCTATTCTGCTCAATTTTGCTGTGAACCTAAAACTGCCCTCAAAAATAAAGTTTATGAATTAATTTTTTAAAAGACTTTATTTATTTACATTTAGACAGAGGGAAAGGTAGGGAGAAAGAGGGAGAGAAACATCAATGTGTGGTTGCCTCTCACACGCCCCAACTGGGGACCTGGCCTGCAACCCAGGCATGTGCCCTGACTGGGAAACGAACCTGGGACCTTTGGTTCTCAGGCCGGCACTCAGTCCACTGAGCTACACCAGCCAGGGCTATGAATTAAATTTTTAAAAAAACAGATGGGACTTATAGTTAAGCCTAGAGGCAAAGGACACATCTGCATGACCCAGAAAAAGACCTCAGAGGCACCTTGCCCAGACGGGCCTCCGGCAGAGCCCTACTCTGCTTCTTTGGCTAGGATGGCAGATCCCAGACAGGCAGGTCCCAGACAGGCAGATCCCAGACAGGCATTCTGGGCCAAGGGGAGAGGAGAGTGTTTTTGGAGAACTTTCCGAAGGAAGAGACGTACCAGCAGAGTTAACCCTAAATTGAAAAGTTCCATTGCAGTTACTGGCAAGGCAGCAGCTGGTTCCCGGAAGGCTCCCTCAAGGCTCCCAGCCCCGTTCCTTGCGTCCCTTCCTATGCTCTGTGGCCCATCACTTCCCCATGACAGACACACGTGTTCTGGCGGAAAAACTCTGTTCCTGACTGATGAGGCCTGGGGGCTCTGTGAGCTGGGCTCATGTGTCTCTGGGCGGCACTCCAGGGGGCCACCTTCGCATGTGTTTCTACACCCTGTCCTGCGGCAGGGCGGGTGGCAGTGTCCCGTCCTCCAGACAAAGTCCCTCAGAGCCCAAACAGGATCGAGGAGGCCTGTGATGTCCAGAGCTGCTGCTTCTCGTTGAACCACTGTCACCTCCCTCCTGCGCTCATGGGTGGCGCCTTTGGTCCCTTTGCATTGTCCTCCTGTCCCAGGTGCACCTGCCTGACTCACGTGTCTCTTCCTCCTAGGAATCCCCCCACCCACCCCACCCCACCCCATCTCAAGCCCTCTTAGCAGTATTAGGCTACAGCCCCTCTCCTCCTGCTGGTTCATTGGATAACCTCTTTTTTTATCTATGAAGTGGGCATATTGCATCTGAGCTCCAGAATACTGTTCCTAAGCCATTTGTCATAGGGCTGGGAGAGAAGGAAAGTTCCTATGAAACATTGTGGCTGTGAGGACCGCAGAGGTGTGTCCACTAGGGGGTGAGCTGACCTCATGAAACTCCAGGGAACTTGGATGTGAAAGAGAAGGATACCTGGAAGAAGCTGCCAGCCAGGGGGCGGGAGTGGGCAGCTTCCACCGGCGTCTCCTGTGGACAGGACTGTTAGGCCAAGGGGGTGGCTCTGAGCCCCCACCTCTCCCGGTTCCCTCCTAGGCTCTGGCCACAGTAGCCCCTTCTCTTGCACACCAAGCTCATTTACCATTTGCTGGGTTATTGCTTGTTTCTTTTGCTAAGATATAAACCCCAGCTGAGCAGGGACCTTTGCCATGGGAGGCAGGGCTTGGAGGTGAGTTGTAGAAGATGAGCAGTTGAGAAACGCAGGAACCATGAGAGGCCGTAGAGAGCTACCTGCGGTGCCCTTGGGTGTATGGAGTGTCCTGCCTGCTCCGTGGGAAGCTGCCTGCTGCCTCTGGCCTCTTGCACTTTGAAGTTGGGGGTGACGTTAGGACCTATGGGGCAGGGGAGCATCACTCAGGATTGGGCATACCCATTTGATCTTTGATTGGGAGTCTCGTTTCCTCTCCTGCTGCATCTGTCTCCTCTGGCCATAGTTCTCTTCACTGGCTGAGCATTTCTCCCATTGTTTGAAGACTGTCAGGGCTTCCTGTCCCCGAGGCACCGGGCTGTGATCTGGTTCACCCCACCGTGTGTTAGTTCATGGGGACACACGGGTCTGAAGATTGCCCTCACTTATGGATTCCTGACCCCACAGACCCACCCCAAGCAGAGTGGGGGAGCCCACATGCTGACGGACGGGCATTCTCGCTGAGCACCCTGCCTGGCAGATCAGATCTGCTTCCCTCTCGTGCGGGCCCCTCTCCTTCCCAGCAAGAAATTCTGGGAACTGAGGTAATAAGTTAGTCTTGTCCCAGGTGGCAACTTGTCAGGATGTTTATTTACAGCCACTGCTGCCTCCTCTGTGCCCACAGGCCCCGCGCCCCAGGACCATCCCGTCACCAGCTGCTGTCTCAGGCTCCGGTGTGAGTCACTCACTCCTTTCCCGGACATGGAGCAAGCGATTCACCTGCCCTGGACCTTGTGAACCCTTCAGAATAACACCTTGGGAATAATACCCAAGTTCAGGTGGTGAAGAAAAGCCCTTTTTTGTCGCCATCTAGAGGGCTTATTCTAAGAGATGCCACATCGGAGCGCATCAGGAAACACACTTCTCTGCTGCCATCTAGTGTGCATCTTTGGAACAACACCTGAGGGAAGGCCTGGGTTAACCGCCGTTCTCGAATGCCACATCGTGTACAGCCAGTGAACGAAGGCCACCTTAGCACATGCCATCCTGCAAACGGACTGCGGCCGTTTAGGTGCATCTTGGCAGTAACGCCTGAGTGTAGGTCACAAGAAAACATTTCTCTGCTGCCGTCTCAGGTGCAACCAACCAGTAAACAACAGTGGATACCATGACGGCGGTCCACCCCCGCCCCCCAACCGAGGCTCGCAGGGGGTTGACCCTTGGGGGTCCTCGTCTAAAACAGTGGATTCTGAAGTGGACTATACGTACTCATCGAACCTGCTGAGAAGAATTCGGGACCACCCCTCCCTGCTCACACTGCCCACTCATGGTGAGCACCCTCTGGCTCCCGTGTCTACTGTTCACTCTAGCCTGACTCCCCCACTGACACCGCCCCACACCTCTTACCCTACATATTTCTGTCTGCAAAATGAGACCCACAGAATATTCTGTAAGGGTTGCAGAAAAAGACTGTACCAGAACTCCCTGTTATTCGACTTAGATTTTAAAATATGTCCAGCTTTTTGTTATGACATATACAGCTGATGTCAACATCTCTGTAACTAAATCTTCACTATTTCCATGGGGCAGAAGTGGCATTACCAGTCAGAGGGATGCATATTGTCACATCTTTCCAAATGGCTGTGGGGCTGCCCCTCGTGACCTCAGATTTAAGGACCGGCCACCTCCGCACATCTCCAGTTCTCTTAGGAACTCCTTTTGGATGCGCCTTCCAGGAATTTGGTGCTTCTCCAAATGAATGTGTTCGACTGGATAGTAATAGTGCTATGCGAAAATAACCACAAACTATGCAAAGAAGTTTGGGTTAATCACTTTTTGTTTTATCTCATTAATTCAAACAAATATTTATTCGGTGAGTTACTACCTCACACCCACTAGAATGGCTACTATCCTAAAACCAGAAAAGAATGTGTCGGCCAGGGTGTGGCGGCCTCAGCGCCCTCATGCGCTGTTGGTGGGACTGTGAACCGATGTGGCTGCCTTGGGCGACGGTGGGGTTTGCTGCAGGGCTGGGAGGAGACGGGAAAACTCCTCTATGCACAGAGTTTTGCTTTCAGGTGATGGGACTAAATAGAGAAGTGGGGGCTGCACAACTTTGTGACTACGAAATGCCACCGAATTTTTCACTATCCAGAGGTTTTCTTCCCCAAAGATTCTTTCTGTTTTGTTAAGACACACATGACATTTACTACCCTAACCCTCTCTCAGCGCCCAGTTCAGGGGCACTAAATACACTCGCCTTGTGCACCCATCAGCACCAGCACCCCGTAGCTGTACTCACCCTGTGAGTAAGAAATTCGATGTCCGTCGAACCCTCACGCCCCTCTCGCCCTCCCCCGCCCCTGGCACCCACCACCGTACTTTCTGCCTCCATGATTTGACCACTGTAGGCCCCCCCATAAGGGACTCACACACAGAGTTTCTCTCTTTCTGACCCGCTTGTTTCATTCAGCGTAAGGGCCCCCCAGGCGGCAGCGATTTGCAGAGCCCCTTCCTTTTAGAGGCCGAATGATGCGCCATTGCGTGCACAGACCACCTTGTGCTTGTCCTGGGTGGGCCCTCGGGGTGTGTCTCTGATTTAGCTGCTATGCATATGATGTTATGGACATGGGTGTGCACACCTCTCTTCGGGGCCCTGTTTTCGGTGTTTGGAGGCACACACCCAGACGTGGCACTGCTGGACACGTGGGAATTCCTGCTTGCTGACGAAACTGAGCATGTTTGTGTTGCTTCCGGACCTGGAAAGCAGAGAAATGGAAGAAGATGGCTGTGAGCTTCTGTACGGAGGTGGGACCCCGGGGTTGGGGGACGGACTGGGGTGGGGAAGGAGGGAAGGAGGGAACGGGCAGAGCGAGCACTGGCTGGGTTTGATCTTCTAAACAGCTGTCTGAGTGAGTGAGAAACAGAGGTTCTGAGATCAGCCTAAGCTGGCTGGTAGGTGTCCCAGGCACCTGGTCTGGGGGACACGCTCTGCCCTTTGCTGTGGCCGATGGTCTGGATGAGGCTCAGGATAGCGGCTTCCCAGCAGGTAGGTGCTTTCTCTCTCGTTTCCTCTCTGTGCCCCAGCTTCTGGTTCTGTGGAAAGAGATGACACCCGTGCTGTGGTCCCCACCCCTGGCCGCCTTGGAATCACCTCTAGTGCATTATGTCAACTTACATATTAATAATACCACCAGGAAAACAACCCCCTGTGAGCTGTCACTGCGCAGTGAGTTGGCATCTGTGATGTTATTTGTGACAAGGTCTCACAGGGGCTCTAAAGCACAGTGAAGCCTGGGAACGATGCGTCTGGCCAGTGGTTGCATTGACAGACCTGCGGAGGGTCATACCCGGGCCATGAGTGTGTAGGTCTGGAGGCTGATTTGCTCCAGCTTTTCCCCACTGCAGTTAACTACTGCTCCACTCAAAATATCAGGACGTTTGGTTCATGTGTGATAGGAATAACGAGGTCCCTGGTTTCATTCTGGCAAAACTCAGCAACCTGAGTAACACGCATGAAGAGTTTCTTCTTCAGTGTGTCTCTCCCCAAAGGCCTTCCGTTCCTGCAACCAGTCACCAGCTCCTGGTCCGACTGCAGCCAGGAGGCCCGAGAACCCGCCGGGCGCCTGTGCAGGCGGCAGGCAGCTGGTGGCCGGCCAGGGAGCCAGGCTGCATGTCCCGGTGCTCTGAGCGCTGCTGGCCACCGGGCCAGGCCCGGGCCCTCCCCATGTGTCTCCCCCGTGGTGCTCCCTCTTTGGAGAAAGGGATGGGGAGAGTCCTGAAAGCAGCAGATCTTTATTTATTTTGTTGATTTATTTAACATTTAAAGTGTATTAATTACACGTGGTGTGAAAATCGGTAAGAGGCCAAGGCCAAGACAGGGAAGCGGATGAAGCCTCTGGCAGGCGTGAGGCTGTTGTGAGCAGTCAGTGTTTGTAAGAGTCCATATTGTGACGGGCGTTATGTGAAGGGCTGAACGAATACTGTATTTTGCCGTGTACAATGTGACTTACCAGGTCCAGAAGCTCGGCCTCTAGGACGCCCAGCAGATGAGCAGTGATGGCGTGAGGAAGGGGGCTCCTCAGGCTCCCAGTGACGTGCCCTGGGGCTTCCTCTGGAAGCTGCAGGCCCTGAACTTCGAGATGCGGAGCACCACCGTGGTGCTAGCCCGGCCCCTGGACGCCTGGCCCCTGGATGCCTGGTCTGCGGCAAAGGAGAGCCAGACGGAGCAGGACTGGGACTCATCCGCTGGGACTCAGCTGACGACGTCTTCGCGGATGTCTACTCCTCGGAGCTGCCCAGCCCCGACACGCCCCTGGACCCCTCGGGTCTCCTCTGCATGCTGCTGCTTTCCTCTGACGCTTTCCCGCAGCAAGAAACCGCGCTGAGAATGCCTCTCTGCCAGTTCACACTCCCACTCCTTCTGCCGACCTGGGGACCCTTGCCCGCACCTACACCTCCCTGCTGTGGGCCATGCGGGATATCCTGTGGATGCGGGTGGCACAGCCCAGGGGCACCGTCAGCCTCTGGGAGGACAGCATGGTCCTGCCCCAGGTGACAGCCTTCTCCTTCCTGCGCATGGAGGCCAGCAGCGACTCCAGGTTCCAGCTGCTCAGTAAGATTCAGGAAGAAATGGATGAGGAGATAATCCTCATCAATGTCCTGAACCCAGGGGACTGAGGGCTGGTGGCGGAAGGACCACCCCCATCACCACCCATTCCTCTAGCTACTCCTGGAATAGAGCCCAAAGAGCCAACAGCCTGCTTGACAAGCAACAGGCCTCCCCCTGGAAGAAGACCGGTCAGGGGCACCCAATTTGGCCAGGGAGCCTCCCCATCCTGAGCAAGGTGGCTCCCTCTGAGGCAGTCCCTGTAGGCGGAGTACTCAGGGAGGCCAGCCCGCCGGTTACTATTGGTCCCAGACTCCATTCTCCCCTCAGGCTTACTGAATTGGAAGAATTCCAACCCCTCCTATAGGGAGGACCCTCAAAGAATGGCAGGTCTTATGGCCTCCATTTTAGCCACTCATCCTCCAAACCGAGCAGATGTGTAGGCTCTCCTCAACATCTGGTCAACTGCAGACGAGAGACGGCTGGTTATGAGCAGGGCTAATGAAGGGGCTCCACGTCTCCACCAAGAGAATCCTGGTGGGACCCCAACCCAGCGGGGGCAATTCCCTTGACAGAACCCAGCTGGAACAGAAAGTGCATCTGGAAGGGCTTAAGACAGAGGGTGCCCTCAAAAACAGCCTGATTATGATACTGACTATTTGACCAAGACCAGATGAGGACCCGTCTGAACTTTTGGAGAGGACCTGTCAGGCCTCTAGGAAGCACAGCGGTGCTTACCCGCAGGCAGCAGAGAAGGTGCGGACGGTGAATGTGACTGGGCAAAGTGCCCGGGGTGCTCCAGGGTCTGGCAGAAGTCACACCTGCTGGAATGTGGTTGGTAGGGTAATAACGTGGGTGCAATAATGTGTAGTTTTAATTTGAACGCTTCACCTAAAATGTCCTATGGCGTGTCTGAGTGTGATGTTGTTTTGTTACAGAGTTACGTGCTTAGGGTTTTGTAATAAAAGAGAGATGCTATTTGTGTTGGGCCCTGTAGAAGGAAACTGCAGACGTTAAATGGGGCACTAGGAATGGGGCCCATGTTAATGATGAGTATTTTTACTAGTGCATCACCCATTTTCTCTAGTTTTGTACTTTGAGACAGTAGGTTTTTCTTATTGGACTCTTGATTCTTCTCTGTTTTTTTGAACAGAGTTGTTATGATTAATAAACAAATTCTGAATCATATTGTTAACTATAGTCTGTTTTCTTCAGTTTCCCACACTCAAGGCTCAGTCTCAGTGCTGACACCTCCGTGTGTTAACGCCCTGGCTGGTCTTCCAGGCAGGGAGGTTAATGTTGACCCCTGGGGTTCCTGGTGACTGACCTGAGTGGCAAGGTCTGAAATGAAGCCAGGAGAAGAAAGTGGGGCTCAGCACAGTCTCAACACCATGCCGATGGAAGGCACTTTCCAGGCTGGGGTGGGGAAAAGCTGTTGGTGGTTCTCGTGCAGGGGAAGTGACAGGTTAGACCCCCAATTTTGAAAGATCACGCTGGTCACAGTGTGGAGGTTGGATTGGATGAGCTGGGAGCAGGAAGCAGAGAGACTAGTGAGAAGACTGGTTGGAAGTGGTGCTGGCCAGAACCGAGGCGGGACCTGGAGTTTGCAGAGGAGCAGGGCCGTGAGGACCAGAGAGAGGCTGTGGTCAGGACCGCCCTGAGGATGAAGCCAGACAGGTGCAGGAGACAGCGCCTAGGGGGGAATGTGGCTGTTTGGACACCAATAGGAGAGCTCACCTGCTAAAAGGAGACTATTTGCTAAACTCTTGATTTATTCAGCCCATAGAAGGTAAGAAAGGGCAAAGAAGGGAAGAGGGAGGGAGAGTGAGGCTGGTCACTTATCGGGCAGGAGCTAAAGGCCACACCTCACTGAGCCCTCACAGCCACCCTGAGAGGGGGCCAGTTATCTGCATCCGACAGAAGAGGAAACTGAGCTTCCTTTTATTTGCGTCAAATCACCCAGCCAATGGGTGGTGGAGCCAGGAGCACGGCTCTGCTGCCATCTAGTGTGCAACTAGTGAATCACATCTGAGTGCCTGTCTTGAAAAGTTACTCTCTGCTGTTACCTAGTGTGCACCAGGTGAGTGACACCTGTTTGTCACAAGGAAGGGAGGAAGGAAGGGAAGGGAGGAAGGAAGGAAGGAAGGAAGGAAGGAAGGAAGGAAGGAAAGAAGGAAGGAAGGAAGGAAGGAAGGAAGGAAGGAAGGAAGGAAGGAAGGAAACCTCTGCTGCTGTCTAATGTTCACCTTTGAAGTGCAGGTCATGAAGAAAAGCCCTTTCTGGTTACCACCAAGTGTGACTATTCCAAGCAACGCCAAGTGCCGTTTATCAGGAAACACACCTCTCCGCTGCCATCTAAGCCGCATCATTAACAAAAGCTCTCCTCCGACGCCTGATCCTTGCAACCGTGAACACCACCTCACACTCAGTGTCTGAGTGTGTCAGCACACAGTCACTCACGGATGCAATCTAGTGTCCATCACTGAAACGCGCTGGAGTGTGCCTCACGATGAAAGTTTCTTCCCCTCCATCACAAGTGCAATCGGTAAGGAAAAACTGATTCTGCTACCATCTGGTATGCTTCTTGAAAATCCCCCTCCCTACAAGGGGACAGAGGTCCCCTTCAGGCTGGCCAGGGACCAACCCTCGTTGGGTCCACACCCACTCCCTACATGTGGGGTCACCCCGTGTCTTACATGGGGCCAACGGCTGGGGGGTCTGAACCTCCATGCAAGGGACCGTCTGCTCCCATAGCCTAGTTGGGTTGCCTTGTCAGCTGGATAACTGGTTACACGTGGAGCCCTGGGCCCTGCTGCAACTTCCCGACCAGCTGGTCAACCACGGCTCCTAGGCAACTGTCACCATGGCCATTGGAGACCCCCTCCCTACCATGGGGTTTGCTGGGGGCCAACCCTCAGGGGGTATGCACCCCCTGCCTACAGGTGGGGCTGCTGTCCCCCCAGGGCTTACCTCTGTTTCTATAGCCCCCACCTCCTGCACTCCCCCAGTATCCAGTCACCCCCTGCTGTCTCAGGCTCCTCTGTGAGTCGCTCACTCTTTCCAGAGATTCACTTGCCCTGGACCTTGGGAGTCCTTATGACTTGAGGGGTGTGTTGTACAGGGCAGGTTCTCTGGCGCACAGCTCCGGCTCCGCTTCACAGTAGCTCCGTTCATGTTACCTTTATAGTCGTTTGTTTGGGGCTGGGTTTGGAAGGCCTTTGACATTTTAAAGGTGGAGGCTCCAATTCAGGAGAAACTCTGGTCTAGATGGAGAAGGAGATGGCTGAACTGCTTCATCAAAGAAGACGAGAGGAGCTGGCCATGCTGGGCATCCCTGAGAGACAGGGTAACAAGCCTGGGGGAAGCTGAGGTGCATAGCATCCCAGAAAGCCAGAGGGAGATTCTTGAATGTGGGAAGAGCTGAGGGAGGGGTTTATACTTGAAGCTCTTGCTCTTATGCAAACTCTCTTTGTGGCCCCCAAACTTGGGTAAAGATTTGCTGATGAAATTTTAGGTCAGTGCTTGCCCGAGAGGAGCAAATGGCTGAGGTGATCAGGCCATGGTGAGTCCAGTGCAGCTTGGTGGGCATAGGAAGTGGGAGTTACAGACACCAGGGGAACTGTGCTGATGCCCTTGTAGGTGGCATGGGAGTGGGAGCCTTTTATATTTAAATATGAGAGACCTGGGTGACTATAAAGCTGAAGGAGCTGAGGATACATAGGCTCTGGACACCTGGTATCTCAGCTTCAGTCACCTCTGCTTTCCACTTGTCCTCCCGTGTCCCAACGTTACCTCCGTAGCACCTGCAGAGGACGATGGGTGTGTCTCTGTGCTGTTGTTGTTCTTGTGGTCTCACTCCCTCCCTGAGCGAGGGTTCCGGCACGCAGAGAGGGAGGCTGCAAGCTCCCACACTCTTCCCGGTTGGGGCCAAACACCAGACTCGCCAGCTCTGCACATGTGGGGAGCAGCTGCCAAGCCCGGTGGAGTCAGCCGCCCACCACCGGGGTTGTCACCGACAGCCCTCCCAGACTTGTTTTGCTCACAAACCCAAGCCAGTGTTCTAGAAGAAAACCTTGTCTGAGGAACCCAAGGAGGGAGCATTTCCCTTGCAGTGGACAAGGACAATAGCCAGCCCCTGGGGCACAGCCTGTGTGGCTGCTGCCCAGCTGCAGGGTTGCTATGGAAACGGTTTCCTGATTGGAGCCAAGGGCATTTCCCTTGGCTTGACCACAGCCACGATTTCTTTTTATTCTGGACGGATATAGTCAAGTAACTTGGCAGGAAACTGTGGCCACTGGAGTTGGAACTTGTAACTTCTGGGAAGGATCAGGGCACCGCAAGATGTTTTCCTGGTCACACGTGGGATGCCACTTTTTCCACTGACTGTTTCTCTTCTGCTGCAGCCTTGCAGCCTGGAGAGGAGTGGTCTGTAATGGGCAGTTAAGATGGACGTCATCTCTGATGCTTCCAAAGTCCTCTGTCTATGTCCTTTATATTGTCACAGGGCATGCTCACCACATGCCAGGCACTTTATGTGCATTATCTTATTTAATCCTCCTATAACACTGTGAAATAAATGTGAATTATATTAATCTACACGGAAGGACACTGAGGCTTCAGGTTTGTGTGACTCTACAACTTCGCCTCTTACTAACTTGACCTGTCCTTCCTGCTTCTGCTGGAAAGACGTTTCTCCTAGAAAGCCAACCCCTACCACTCCCACGTGAGGGATCCCCCTCCCCCAATCCTCTTCCCTCAATTCCCAGACGTGTGCTTGCCTGAGGTAGGCTGAATACTTTTAACTTTCCTCCCTCCCCAAATGTCGTTCCCCATCCTAATCCCCAAATAGGTTATGTTCTGCAGGTGTGATCAAATTCAGTCTCTTGAGGTGTGGAGATTATTCTGGGCTATTTGGGTGGGCCACTATAATCACAGGGGTCCTTGAAAGAGAGGGGCAGAAAGGTCAGAAGGAGAGAAAGAAGACGTGGCTTCAGAAGTCACAGTTGCATGGATGTACTTTGCGGGTGGACGAAGGAGCCTTGAGCCAAGGAATATGGCAGCCTCAAGCAACTAGGAGAGATAAGGAAGAGGGTCCTCTCCCAGAGCCTTCAGAAGGAACAATGCGATGCACACACCTTGGTTTTAGTCTTTTAAGACCCATTTTGTACTTCTGCCCAAGAGAACCGTAAGATACCACATTTGTTATTAGTTTAAACCACCCTGTTTGGGTCATTTGGAACAGGAGTGATGAGAAATGAACGCAGCGCGGGCTGCAATCTCTTCTCCTGTACTACATCCACCTCTTCGGCCGGGCTCACCAACCTTGTTCTGTAGCTGTATCTTGAACGCTCTATTTTTGAGTGTGCTGTCCTGTGGAAAGCAACACCGAGATGAATAAAAATATCTCTGCCCTAGAGAAAACTGCATCTAAAATATTTGTGTTTTTGGGGGGTTCCAACTCAAAATCTTGCACAAAAGTGATGTGTAGTAATTAGATGGTATGGAGAGTCCCTTTCATACAAAGAAAAGAATATGATAATACAAAGGAAAATGCAAATAAGTTTAGCAAGCTTTTATAAAGGAAACTAGAAATAGGGGTCCTCAGATTTTTAAATGAATGACAGTAAAGATAAACATTTCTTTAAATAATTTAGCTTTCAATGAGGAAGAACGAGAAGTGGAGGCAGCCGGGCCGAGAGAGAGGCTGGAGGGGGAAATAAGGTGAAGACTGTAGAGGCCAAGGGGCTGGGTGTTTCTGGGATGCAAAGGAGCTTTGGCAAATCCCTCTGACCACACCTGCTCTATGACTTCTAACTGATTATCCCCGCCTTTAAGTTGCTAACTAAACAAATTAGCCCCCTTTCCCAGGGTTAAAAATGCTTTCCCAGGCTTAAAAATGACCTTTATCTTAGCCCTCCCCTCTGAAAAGAACTGTGAGCATTTCTGTCCCCTACCAGGGTGGGACATTGCTGACTGGCATCCTGCCCGGGGAAGGGATGGTCTTGTACCCAGATATGTCAATTCCATTTCTCTAATGTGCAAGTCTCAAAGGTCACTTGTGTCAGAATTCCCTGAGCACCTATTAGTGCTCCTGAACGCCTCCCAGACCCCCTGATTGTGATGATACCTAAGATTTGAGGCTATTTGCAAGTTTTCTGTTCATTGGACAAAAGTTTTTCAAAATGTGAACAATCTTAGTAGTTTTATGAACTACACAGCACCTGAGTTGGACAGACAGACTCTTGGGATTGAGTTTCCTTTCAGATTTCTGCGGAGTAGCAGTAACTAAGTGAGCATTTTCTGGCATCTCCAGCATGCGTCGGTTTTGCTAAATAAAAATGTTTCACTCTTCCTGTTCAACAAATCACAGCAGGTCAGTGTACTACTTGGTAGAATAGTGTGTGTCTCTTAGGAGCCTGATGTTTAAAAAACAGAAGATGGTGGACTTAGCCTGGAAAGCTTTTGGGAATTGGTAATCCATAATAATGAAGCCACTCTTAAAACAAGGCATTTTCCCATAATCCAAGCTCTTGATAATCTGAAGGTCAGTTATTGTGTTGTTTTATAACATAATGGAGCAATGAAAATTAATCTTTCTGGCAGATTTTCTTTGTGCTGGAGATTACTGGCATTATCTGAGTTGTACAGGAATACTGTAAATGATTAATCACAGTGTAAAGATGGACGTGCTGGATCTGCTCCTGCATTGGATGCTAGGGAGCTGGTACTGTTTCTCATGTTCATGTTCATGCAGAGGAAACCAGTGTATCCACTGGGTTAGGCAGCTCCCAGGGAGCGGGGCTCCTGGAGCACTTAGTCCTGGGCTCGTGGTTGAAGATCTGAGTTGTTCAGGAGAAATTGAATGGAAGACAATGAACGGCTGATGTCTTGAAAATGACCTTGAAAGTAAAGTCTGCATATCGGCTTCATCTCCTCCGAGATCTTTAGAGCCATGTAGAGTGGTGTTCAAGGCTACAACTCCATTCTATTTTCAGAGTTACTGTTTTGAATGTACTTCTTGGAAGGCCGAGTCTATAAGACAGATAAATGAGAGAGGACATTCACATTACAGATGAGGATTGGCAGCAGGAGCCAGGAGGAGGTAGACAGGGCTCGGCGGGCAGAGAGTGGGGTCAAGCGCTCACTCAGCCACTTGGTGATTAGCTCTGTGCCAAGGGGCAGTTTTCTCGACTTCGTCTCCAAAATGGGACAATACAATCTACCTCCTAGACTTGTTGTGGGTTCTGAGAAACTGCATATAACATGCCCGTCCTGGTGTCGGTCCTCATTAAATGGAGGTGACAAGGGCGATCCTTGTCACTGTTACTCTTTAATCCGACCCTTTAAAACAAAGAGTTGTGCCCAATTTTTAGAATTGATTACATAAAATGTATCCTGCATCCTTATTTTTTTTTTTTTCCAGGAAGGATCTGTGAAATGTTTTAGTCGTCATCATGGCCACCTCCCCTTCCACAGTTGCCCGGGGGCTGTTACCTTGTAAGTGGTAAGTATTACCTACATTATGCTTGAACTGAGTTGAATTATAAGCTTTGGCAGAGCGATTTTGACAGAGGGTGGGGAACTTGTGTTTTTCATCCTTGAGTGGACCATAATTAAATAGCTAAACCTGGAAAAAGTCAACAGAGACTATTATGTTCACCTGTTTACCTGTAACTAAGTGCACAATGCCTCTTTCACGTGTGCACTGGGGCATCGGAGCTCCTCGCTGTGTGAGACCTTGGGACTCTGTCTGGCTTTCCTTTTTTTATTTTTTAAGTATATTTTACTGATTATGCTATTATAGTTGTCCCATTTTTTCCTCCCCTTTCTCCCCCTCCACCCTGCACCTGCCTCCCTCCAGCATTCCCTAACCCCACTTAGTTCATGTCCATGGATTGTGCATATAAGTTCTTTGGCTTCTTCATTTCCTACACTATTCTTAACCACCTTCTGTCTATTTTCTGCCTACCAATTATGCTACTTATTCCATGTACCTTTTCTCCCATTCTCCACCCTGCCCCTTCCCTCTGTATGATCTCCATTTCTGTGATTCTGTTCCTGTTCTAGTTTTTTGCTTAGTTTGTTTTTGTTTTAGTGTTTTAGGTTCAGTTGTTGATAATTGTGAGTTTGTTGTCATTTTACTCTTCATAGTTTTTGATCTTCTTTTTCTTGGATAAGTCCCTTCAACATTTCATATAATAAGGGCTTGGTGAGGATGAACTCTTTGAACTTGACCTTATCTGGGAAGCACTTTATCTGCCCTTCCATTCTAAATGATAGTTTTGATGGATAGAGTAATCTTGGATGTAGGTCCTTGCCTTTCATGACTTGGAATAGTTCTTTCCAGCCCCTTCTTGCCTGCAAAGGTTTCTTTTGAGAAATCAGCCGACAGTCTTATGGGAACTCCTTTGTAGGTTACTGTCTCCTTTTCTCTTGCTGCTTTTAAGATTCTCTCCTTATCTTTAATCTTGGGTAATGTAATTATGATGTGCCTTAGTGTGTGCTTGGGTCCAAGTTTTTTTGGACTCTCTGGGCTTCCTAAACTTCCTGTAAGTCTATTTCCTTTGCCAGATTGGGGAAGTTTTCCTTCATTATTTTTTCTAATAAGTTTTCCATTTCTTGCTCTTCCTCTTCTCCTTCTGGCACCCTTATGATTCAGATGTTGGAACGTTTAAAGTTGTCCCAGAGGTTCCTAAGCCTCTCCTTATTTTTTTGAATTCTTGTTTCTTCCTCCTGTTCTGATTGAATGTTTTATTTTTTCTGTTCTGAATTGTTGATTTGAGTCCTGATTTCCTTCCCTTCACTGTTGTTCCCTTGCATATTTTCCTTTATTTTGCTTTGTATAGACTTCACTTCTTCCTTTACTTTGCATCTGTACTCAAGTATTTCTGTGAGCATCCTGATTACAAGTGTTTTTAACTCAGTATCTGATAGGTTGGCTATCTCTTCGTCGCTTAGTTGTTTGTTTTTTTTGGAGCTTTGATCTGTTCTTTCATTTGGGTCATATTTCTTTGTCTTGGCGCACATGTTATGTTGTAAGGGGTGGAGACTTAGGTATTCGCCAGGGCGGGGCAACCCACTTGGCTGCGTTATGGCACTGTCTGTGGGGAAGGGGTCTGAGAGGGAACAATGCCACTTGCTTGGCTCTCGCCCTGCTTTCAGTCACTTCTCTCACTAACCACAAGCAAATTGGACCCTTTCAGGTGCTGATTCCAGGCTGGGTGGGTTTGTGTATATTCTATGACCCCGTGGGCCCCTACAATGGACTCTTCTGTGAGGCTAGGAGTTTCTCCCGCTGCTACAACCCCCACAGGTTTTCACAGCCATAGGTTTTGAGGCTTTATTTCACCGCGCGGGAACCCTGGGTTGCATGGTCTGTTCCGCCCCCCAGTTGTTCCTCCCGGTTTATCCACACGCAAATGTGGGACCACCTGGTCCGCCAGCTGCTGCCTTGCTGTGCATCCTCTCCTCCCCAGCTGCCAATCTCACCCCTCCTACTGGTCTTGATGAATGTTTCTTCTATAACTCCTTGGTTGTCAGGCTTCCATACAGTTTCATTTTCTGGCAGTTCTGGTTGTGTTTTGTTTTTAAATTTGTTGTCCTTTTTTTGGTTGTGTGACATAGCAAAGTGTATCTACCTATACCTCCAACTTGGCCAGAAGTCCACTCCTTTTTTTTTTTTTAACTGGCTTTTGCCAAAGACATCTTTGGGGGCTTCTGGTACTAGGCTCTGGAATTGATTTTAATAGCAAAGGGGATGATAGTTTGAGGGTCTCTGTAGTCATAGTGCTCTTTGGTTCCCATAGGCAATGACAAATGCTCCTGACCATGGGGAGAACGGATAGAAGGTAGTGCTCAAGCCTGCAGGCCTGAAACCCCTTAGAATTGGGATAGCATCCAAGCGCTCACACATATTATTTGTGATAATAGGCTTACTTAACTTTCCCAAACCTGTTTTCTCATCTGTAAAGTGGGTGGTAACAGTTCTTATCTTATAAGCCATGGGAGGGCAAATGAGATCCTATAGCTAAGGTGCTTGGCACAATGCATGGAGCCTAATAAAGCTTATTGTCACCTGGACTTCCAGAGCAGGTGGGCACCTTTCTGTGGGTGCCCATGATTGTGGGGCATAAACTCACGGCTCTGCTTCCTGTACTTGGGCCTCTGCTCAGAATGGCTGGTTGGGTGCGAACATCAGCCTCCAAAGCTTGATTTTTCTGTGAACTGGATAAAAATTGTGAACTCTATACTTAGGAAAATGCACGCTTGCCCTGCATGTTGTGTTCTTGGGGCCCATAAGCCCCTATATCCATGGGACCAGGTTTAGGATCACCTGTCTGAAAGGAGGTTAATATTGTACTAAAGGAATTCTGGAGCACTCACAGTGCACCATGACTGACGTTTGGCAGGATGCACAGTGGCACTGGCAGTTACTGCTTCTCACAAGCCCTTTACTCTTTTGAACTGGAGTTTCCAGTGGGCCAACCCTAGTCTTATTCCCTGAATCACAAACCTGGCCACTGTTAGAAATGGGTCATCAGTGGAAGGGAGCCTCTCTTGGCTCTGTCCCTCAGGGAAAGATCAGGATGCTCAGATTAGAATACCCATCATAATGCAAATTGCCTTTATGGGTCAGGGCACATACAAGACTCAAGCGATGAGTGCATAACTCAGTGGAACAACGAATCCCCCCTCTCTCCCTCTCTCTTCCCCTTTCTCTGTCTCTCTAAAATCAATAAATAAAAATTTTAAAAGCCCATGTGCGTGATGGAAAGTCAAGGACTGCTGTGCTCTTATTTTGATGAGATTGTCACCCTTTGGCAGGTTTCATAAAAGTGCATTTTGCCCTCGGTTATTTCATCATTTCCCAGCATGCTCTTCATGGTGAATGATTTTCAGGCTAAGGGAACACACAGTGGGAGTCAGGGCCTCTTCTGATTCACCTGAAATTGCATTAGTGGTTGGATTGTTTTTGGGATTTGGTGACCAATAGCTCCCTTCATGCACAGTGCTTGTGTGTTCCTAACAGGCCAGGCCTGCTTTATCGGGGTCTGAGAAAGACCTGGAAGAATCCTTCCGGGTTGTGGTTTCAGTACTTTCTTCCCACAATGGCAGCAGATTTTGTTTGACATGTTTCAAGATTATTTTGGTATTACAGACGTAACCCAGAGTTTGTGTTGTTACTATGAAGCCTTCCTCTTCACCCCTGTTAATGATTTTTATGTAAGTTATATCTTACTGTAAATGAATATCACCATACAAATTCTGATCGAATACTTACCTGACTTTTGTAGACAGGACATAGCTTGATTTTTCAAAGGTACAATTGAATCGTCTGTTTCTTTTACAAAGTGAGAGCTAACATACTTACATTTATTGTGATTTCATATATATTTGAACTTATTTTAAACATTTCTTGTATTTTGTGCTCACCATCTTTTTTGTTTGCATTTTTCCTTCCTCCATCCTGCCTTCATTCCATCCTGATGACATTTTCCCTATGTTTCCTTTTCCTCTTTAACTTTAATTTTTTTAGAAAAGTATAGTTATTTAGAA
>VMDR010000116.1:296700-415196 GCA_007922815.1 Macrotus californicus | reverse complement strand
TATTTCCTCAAATTATACAGCCCTGGCTGGTGTGATTCAGCTGGTTGGGTGTCATCCCGCAAACCAAAAGGTTGCTGGTTTGATTCTGGTTCAGGGCCCTAGCCTGGGCTGCAGGTTCGGTCCCGTCGGGGTGCGTATGGAAGACAACCAAGATGCTTCTCTCTCACATCGACGTTTCTCTCCCTCTTTCCCCTTCCCTTCCCTAGTCTCTCAAGATTTCTCTACAAAGTAGAGTATACGTTTTCTTCTGAAAATCGGGCTAACGTACTTCCAAAAAAGCAAGAGTGAGTGGTGGTTAAGGGGCCAGACTGCTCGGTCTCCGTCTCAGCTGCATCCCCCCCAGTGACCGTCACAGGTTAGTTTCCTCGCCTCTCTCTGCCTCAGCACCACCCACTTTTCATCCTCTTAAGATTTCAGTATATGCGTGTGTCATTGTATAATGTATTTTGTGTTAACATTTACAGACTATTGTTATATCTTATAACTCACCTAAATTGCAAAGACTTTTAAAAAGGTTAAAAATGCATAAAGACTTTAAGGCCAAGAAGGTGCTGGGTACACAGGGGGTTTTCCCTGGGCTTTCCTGAGTGGCTGGCTAAGCACATCCGTGTGAATGGAGTGAGGGTCTCACTTTAAAGAACAAGTGGTCCGTAACTCGAGCCGCGTGCAGGACAAGAGCCCACCGAGGCGACCTACCTGACTTTGACGTAATCGGAAAGCAGCCACCTGTAAATAGCTTTGGTGGCGTGGGTCATGAACGTCCTCCCTTTGAAGCTGGTCTTCTGCAGAAACCAGGGCAGAGCCCCACAGTGGTCCAGATGGAAGCTTAACACAGCAGAGCAAGGAGACTCCGTCAGCGTGTGAGCCGTCACCCGTCACATCTACGTGATGCCGGCCCCGCTGGCGGCTCCATCATCCCACACATCAAAAGCTTACGGGCTTGATCCCAGGTCGGGCGAGTACGGGAGACAACTGACTGATGTGTCTGTCCGTCTGTCTCTCCCCCCTTCTCCTCTCTCTAAAATCAACAGACACACCCTCGGGGAAGATTTTTAAAAAGTTCTATGCAACAATCGCACACGGAGACTTCCAGAACACCAAGGGTAGGTACGTGCAGAGGGAAGAAATAATGCAGCAGTCCCAGTGTGAGAAAAGGATATTCAAAGTATTTTTTAAACATCAAAATAGTTTATCAGTGATGTTCCCAGAGGGAAGAACACAGCGACACCTACTCCTGGCGGCCGAATTGTAACAAGCACTTTAGGGCTGTAAAGTGAGACGCCACTGTTTACAGGTGCAGTCCTGATGCCGAGTGGCCGCAGGGGAGCTCTGGGAAGGGGCTGCCTGGGCCTCCCGTTTCGAGGGCCCCTCCTGTTTTGGGGCCCCCGGCACCTGCGCTCTCTCTGCTGCTCAGGTAGGAAGATGACTTCCTCACAGTGACTCTCTAAGCCGTGATGACAACATGCGGCGCTGTCTTAGACTCGGGTGTCTGCCGTGTGCTCCCCGGCAGAAAATACTCTTTTAACACCAGAATCTTAGTATTTGGTAAAGAATGGTTCTTCTAGTAAAAGTCTATGAAAAGGTGTCGTTAATAAAGAAAAAAACTTGCCCAGTGTGGCTCAGTGGATTGAGTGCAGGCCTGCAAACCAAAGGGTCGCCGGTTTGATTCCCAGTCAGGGCACATGCCTGGGTTGCGGGCCAGGTTCTCAATGAGAGGTGCGTGAGAGGCAACCACACCTTGATGTTTCTCTCCCTCTCTTTCTCCCTCCCTCCCCACGTCTAAAAATAAAGAAATAAAATCATAAAAAAAAATAAAGTAAAAAACTTACTGACTAATTAGGAGGAGATCAATCTCAGCTGGGTCAATTAAATCGATATAAGGAAGAGCATCCATTCCTTCCAGGCCAGGGTGGATCCCACAGTCCAGCTACAGAGACAGACAAGAAGGTCACAGCCTCCTGCATTTCATTAAGATCCATTGATAGCACTACACCGGACCCACCACACACGTGACCAGGGCGGACTCTACATACCGGCATTTGGAATGTCATTCTTAGTAAATGTGAGGAACACACTGTGAGCAATTCGAGCTTCCCAAACAAAGGTAACACAGAGCCCCCATCTAGGGTCACAGGGTACACAACACAAGACACCCCCTTTCCAGCTTGCTTTGGTGGTCACTCTGACGGCGAATGAACTCTTTTTCAGGAACTTTGATGGTGGGCACTCAAAAAATTGGCAGACTTACTGCCAGACCTGACTGTCAGAAGACAATGGCTAGAACGGGAAAGCTTCCGGGTCAGGGCATCTGAAGTATTTTAAGGTATTGGGGACAACTTCTTAAGCATTGGTCATTGCTGAGTGATAAATTCATTTTGGGGTCACTTCTATCAAATTCTGTTAATTTCTACAAAATTAACACAATACGTGACTGACAGGGCAACTGTGGGTGACATGTCCTGTTCTCTGAGGACGGGGAGAAATAGAGGAGCCAGAGGGATGCGAGCCACTGACCGGCCTTCCTAAGGGGGCCCACGGAGACCCTCTCTTCAGACCCTTCTGTCAGGCGAGGAGGTGGGTGGAGAAGGGCAGGCCGCCCTGCCCGAGGCTGGGGGCCTTCGTGCTGACATAGGTACAGAGCTGCCACACCAGGCCCTGTCACCCCAGGCTGCGCGTGTTCCCTGGGGTCGCCCACTGGGCGCGGGGCAGTGAGCATGGCTAGACCCTCCAAGGGTGGAAGAGGGACCTTGCAGAAGCAATGGTGCTGAAAATCTGGCTGACAATTCCCTGCCAGAATGCATTTTCTCAGCTGACTTCACGTTTTGTCAGATTCCTAGAAGTGCGCATTAGTCTTCCACGTGAACGTTTTACGGCAAGACTGCGTACAGCGACTGAGGCATCTCCCTGGGGGCCACACAGACAACCGCTGCAGGAGAAAAGCCCAACACCCCTGCACATGCAGCCACGCCGTCAGCCCGACCGCAGAGCCATAATTACCATTATTTTTCTTCCTTTGAACTCCAGAATAATACATGATCTTCCCACTTCTTGCCCAGCGCCACTGCGAACATTCAAGAGGAGAAATTAAAACAATCAAAATGAAGCCCCATGAACTCAAACTTCTTACAGCTCACCCTACGCCCCACCTGCTGGCAGCCCGCCCTGGAGGCAGTGACTTCCACACAGTCTCGAAGACAGGGAAGGACAGGGTCAGCGTGGGGCGGGGAGCAGCTGCCTTGGGGGGTGCGGGATGCTGCCGTTGTTCAAACCGTTGGAGCAGATGGCACGGACCTGAGAGGCCTGGAGGCTACCTTCAGCCCCGAGTGAGAGGGTTCAACTGGTACACTGAACGTACGAGGGCCGTGATGCGGGTCACTTAACACCACTTTCAGAATCAGCACTTGAGTATAAACTCTCAAGCACTTCAAAATCCTTGCCTTTTAAGAGCATAACATGCATTTCCCAGACAGGTTAAATTGAGTCACTTCTTACCCATGACCCTCGGTCCCTCTCCTTCCATCCTGTCACTTCGGTGCACTTGATACCAAGCACTTAATTTTCCTTCCCTCTCACACTAATAAAACGGCCTTAGTTTCCAATGGTCACAAGACACGGTTTGAGCTGAACTGCACCTGTTTTCAACCTCTCGCCCTCTCCGACGCCTTTCCAGCCCCCCCAGGTCACGATTGACACACCCCTTCAGCACTAAGTGAGCAGCTTCTGTTTGCCAAGCGCTGTGTGACGTTCCCGCACGTGGAACGGCCTAACCCCAGGACCCTGACCTCAAGGACCTCACAGTCCCCGTACTTGGGAGATGGCCATGCGACGGATCTACCCCCAGACCTCAGAGCAGGACGTGGATAAAGTCAAACTGCTGCGAATCTCCGCCTTTGACTTGGGCCTCTGTGCGTCCTAAGTGTCCTCGGTGCAGCTTTCCCTTCCGGGTTCCAGAGTGACTGTCCACTCCTTCTCTCTGCAACTTCCCCACCCCCTTTCTCCCCTCCACCAGAGGCGTGGGTTCTTTCCACGAGAGCTCCTCTGTCCATTTCCTCAGCCTCACACCCCGCCCCACCCTGTCTGTCTCCTTCCATTTCTGCTACAGAGCAGAGCACCTCCCTTCCCTCAAAGGGTGACCTTTGCCCCAAGGTTCCCCGCTTTCTACACTCCTTCCCTAGGGGTGGAACGCTGCCCCATTTCTCCCACCATCCACTTTACCGGCAGCATTCTACCCGCTGCAGCCATTCTTACCCTGAAATTAAAATCCCTTCATTCTAATCCCCTTTCGCTCCTACTGTCTTTCCTCCCCAGCCCACTGCCTAAGAGGTGCGCACACCCTGCCTCTAATTCCTCGCCCCCACTCAATTCACTGTCACCTGGCTTTTAGCAGACACTCTTCTGAAACTGTCCTCGTGAAGCAGCTCCTTGTCGCTAAGTGCAAACAGCCACCTTCAGTCCTTGTCTCACTCATCCCCCTGCAGCCTGTCACCCCTCCTGCTCACCCCGCTTCCAGCACTTTCCCACTTGACACTCTCGCAGGGTCCGCTGGCCCCTCTTGCTCAGACTCCTTCACACTCAGCTGCCGCTGCTCACACGTCAACTGTGGACACTGCAAGGTTCTCCTCGGCCTCCTCGGTCTTTGGGATCGTCACTCTCATGTTCCCGACACACTGATGGTGACGTCCAGGTCTGTTTGTAGTCCAGACCTCTAGGACATACCTGGTGTTTAGGGAGCTCTGCTGAGACAGCTCACAGGCACCCTACGCTCAGGAATGCCGTGCCAGTTCTCGCCAGCGGTCCCTGGTGCTTTTCTTTCTCCTGCATGCTCTGCCCTCAGACACTGACACGGGTGGCTCCTTTGTGTCATTGGTCTCAGTCCAAATGACACCTTCCGAGAGCCATTCTCTTGACCACCTCCTCTCATTTGCTCTTGACATCATGCCATCATGTCTGCACAAAATTATCTGCTTATTAATGATTTGTTTCTCCCTATTAAGAGCAGAGACACTGTCTACTTCGTTCACCGCTATATAGCTGGAGTGTCTGGTACGCAGTAAATCTTTAAGAAATACTTATTGAATGAGTAAAAACTCCCAATTTATGAACCTTGGAAACATTATGCTAAGTGAAAAAAGCCACTAACAAAAGACTACATATTGAATAATCCTGTTTATGTGAAATGTCAAGAAGAGGCGACTCTGTAGAGACAGAAAGTTAGGGTTAGTGGCTGCCCAGGGCTGGGAGTTGGGGCCAATGACGTGACTGCTGATGGGCACAGGGCTTCTTTTTCGAATGATGGAAATGCTCTGGAATTAGATGGTGGCAGAACTCTGTGACTACAACAGAAACGACTGAATTGCACGCTTTGAGTGAGCTGTGTGTGAATTATATCTCACTATCACTGTTACAACCCCTCCCCCCAATTTGCTCCAGAGTCACCCCACCTCCTGTTTCCTAGGGTGAATAACATGACCAGTTGGCAGCCATCTGACCCAGGAATCCGAGTCCTCCAAACACTCTGCTCTGCTCCCTTCTCTTCCCCTCCAATGCCTCTTCACAGCTACAAAGTTCTAAAGATTTCATTTCCGTACTCTCTGGAACCCCTATTTCTCTCCAATCCAGTGCTCATTTCATTCACTCCAAGCTCTTATTGCCCATCACTTGGATTATTTAAATTACATCCTAGATTCCCTCCACTTAACCCACACTTTTATGCATCCACTACACTGATGCTAGGAACCACCTTCCGTCTTCCCAATGCGTGACTTCCGCTGCATCCCCAACCTGCTTCCGGTCCTTTGTTGGCTCCCTGTACTGACGATAAAGGCCCAAACTTCGTGTGTTTACGAGGTCCGTCACAGGATGGACCCTGATGGCCTCTCCCATCTCATCTGGGAATCTTTTAGCCCCAGCCATGAGGAGAGTGGCCCCAAACTGTGGCAACTCTCGTTTTCACACATGCCACTTCCTCCGGCTGGAACATCCTCGCCCCCACACTCCACCTGTCCTTAATTCCTCCTCTCTCTGTGAGACTCGGCTCATGCGCATGTCCCAGGATGCAGGAGAAAGCATTCCCTTCTCAGTCTGCTAGAGTCCCTTTTCTGTGACCACATGGCCATCGCTGCAATGCCTACCTGTAGTTACAACAATAGCAACCATTTCCAGAGTATCTTAACTCTCCCAATGACACCTGCTATGTTATTTCCACGTGAGGAAAGGGGTCCTGTGAGGTTACTGACCTAACAGGTGATAGAGCAGGGACTGGCTTTCAGCTCTGACTCCAAAGTAACGGTGTCCTATCACTGCAAACGGTCTCTCCAGTACTTCTTCACCTTGCACTGCAGTTCCCTCCAAAGGGCGAATTCAGTTAACTTGGCCCCTCCCTCGTTTGCATCCCCAGTGCCCAGTGTGGTGCTTGACAACTGGAGTGCTGACAGGTGTGAACTAAACAGTGTGAAGCTTGTATTTATTTCCCCTTTAGCTGCTCAACAAGTCCCTACAGGTTGCTGGCGAATGTGTGAGGTGGATACTTCCAACCTTTTGAGAAATGCACACATCCATGCTGTGCTGCAATACCTAACAATACACCCGTGTGTGGACTCCCGTTGCTTGCTTACAGACATTCTCCTTGTTCACACCTCCCTGTCTAAGCATCCAGATCTGCCAAGGGCTTCTCTGGCAGAAGGAGGCCTCCGCCCAATGACCAGCCTTCTCAGGGGCAATCGGGGGCCGAGGGTTCGTCCTCAAGACCTCCGCTTTTCCTCTTCTCCAACTTTTTACCTTTCTTAGGGTCTGCGCTCAAAAACGAAACTCCTAACAAAACCCTAATTGATGTCCTGTTTCCTACTCTGGCAAATGTCTCGTCCTGGAGGCAATAAATAACAGATTTAGTTCTTTCTCGCACCGCCACAGCCTTATCCCGGTTCTCATCTCATCCTGCCGGCCTCGGCATCACCAGCTCCCGCAGGGTTTGCCGCTCTCTAGTGGATAAGCGCCCAGTGCCCTCATCCGCCTCCCCTCTCCCAATTCCAACACACTCTTCCCGAAGACTGAAGAAGCAAAATCCCATTCAACCTAGCAGGCCCCTTCCGAACAGCTCTCCAAACCCTTTCAGCAACCACGGCCAAGTGCAGGCTGCCGAGGCACGCTGGAGTGGGTGGCGACCGAGGCGGCCAGCTCCAGTAAACCCTCCCCGCCTCTCCCAGCCCGCGTTTCAATTCCCTCTTCGCTGGTCCCTTACAGGGGTCGGATCAGCAGCTGGTCACTCTCCTCCGCAGGAATCACGGACATCTCGGATGTCTGAAGGCGAAGCAAGGATGAGGAACACGTCGCGGGATTCCTTCTAAATTGGAAGCATAACCACGGGGAACCAACCAGGGAAGAACCCCATTCACCGAGAGCACAACTTCCGGCGCTCCGGCGCCCGCGATGCGAGGCTCCTCCCCGACTTCCGGTCGCAGACTGGGAGTCCCACAAGCTGGGGCGGGGTCAGGAATGCGTCTGCGCGACGTCTCCGAGGCGGGCCTGGTGGGCGGGGCCGGGGAGCCGGAAAAGCTGGCGCTGGAGTCAGAACGGGAGCGGCCGCCCTGGCGCGGGCTGCGAGGCGGTCGGTGGTTGACCCGCAGACGACCCCAGGGATGGGCCGGTGGTTGTGAGGTGAGGGCCGGGCCCTCGCCGCGCCTGGGCTGAGCCTGGTCGGGAACGCGGGCCTCGAGGGAGGCGCCCACTGCGGGGGGGGGGCTCCCGGTGGGGCGGATGGGTGGGGCCGCGGCGGCCGCGCTCTTCACGGGGACCCGCCCTCCACGGGTCGCGAACCCCAGCCCCGGGGCTGGGCGTGATGGGCGGCGGGGCCCGCGGGGCCCCCGGTGACTGATGCCTGCCTGGGCGGGGACTGTCGCTCCTGGGACTACGGTATCGTGCGTGGACGGGCCGCGTCGGAAAGGCGATGGGGGTGGGAGCGCCGCGGGCCGCCTCCTGGGTCCGACCCTGCTTTGTGGGGTGGTGAGGAGCTCTCGCTTTCTATGCTGGCCCTGGGTGGTTTCTCCACCGTTTCGGGGAAGGGGTTTGTTTTGTGGACTGTCCTGGGCACCTGCACGTGGCAGCACCACCCACAGCGAGGACACGTGGGAAGCGGGGTGGGGTCCGGAAAGAGCTTTGGAGGCTGGCCAGCCCGGGTTCCAGACGTGGCCCCACCCATCATTAGCCACCCATCGGGCAGCCATTGACGGGCAGCCGGGCGGCCTCCTTCGAAATGGATGGCAGCACTGCACCCTTGAAGGTCAAAGGCACGTGTCGCATCCAGCACTGTCCCTGTCTTCTGTTCAGGCCCATTTTCAGAACGTGACCCGACAGTAACAATCTCAGATTCTTGAATTGATTAAAGAGAAGTAATGTTTGGAGAACTAAAGGACGTGTCTCTTCTGAAAACAATGCTTTTCACACACCTCTAGGTATGACCAGGTTTCTGCCCTTTTTGATTCTATGGGTTAGATTATTAGAATTTAAACAAATAATGAAAAATATCCAAATTTTACGGTCAAAGGAAAATATGTTTAAGTCGGAGGAATACACGGTGGAACTAACTGGAAGGAGTTGATGATTTTTATTCCTGTTACGCATAAACGATTTAAAGTTGCTTTTCTTGGTGTAACAACATTTGTTTTTCTAGGGGAGCTCCTGTGAATCAAGCCACGGTGAAAAATGTTTCGGAAAGGCAAAAAGCGGCACAGCAGCAGCAGCTCCCAAAGCAGTGAAATCAGCACTAAGAGCAAGGTAGGGCGGGAGTGGCAGGCGGTGCGGGTTCTGTTCTTTTCGTGTTGCGTGAAGGGAACCGCGCTGCTGCCAGTCTTCAGACTGGGTGTGTCTCAACATCCATTTTCTGCGCTAGAGACACATTTGTTCTGTGCTTGATTTACCTCTATTGTTTTGGCAGGTCTCCTGACATTCTCAAAGGTGGGGCAGGACCTGTAAATGGTCTCATCGAAACAAACCCCGACTTTTACATTCTTTTGTGTGATAGAAATTGCACGCAGTTACGGGGCTGGAATTCTAGGGGGTGTGGTGTGTGTGCATAACTAATTCTACACTAACGTGTATGATGCTTTGTATTTTGCTTCATAATTTGGGTTGTGTTTTTCTTGGCCATCCGTATTTATAGTTATGCTCTGGTCTGCCAGTCAGCCTGGGTGTTAAGGGGTGCTGGTCGGACTTGCAGCAGCCCTGGGGTTGGGCGGGGGTAGTCAGGAGCTGCGCCTAGGTCGGAGGTCTGGGGCGTTCACTAGATGTGACCTCGGGTAAATCACTTCACCTCTCTGGGTCTCTCTGCTCACTTATTAAACAAGGTACTGCCCCCTGCCTGCTTTCTGCACAGGGGACTTTGTGGGTTCAGGGGAGATAACGTGAAAGCAAAGTGTAGATTTTCACAGACGATAGAAGCACGAGGTGTCTTGTAGGAGACTGCAGTGCTGCCTTTGATTTCGGTCGGTAGGTGATGCCACGCTCGCGCAGCGCTGTTACGGGAAGAGCAGTTGGGACGACGCGTTGGTTCAACTCTGATAAATGAGTAACGTGAATGTTCGCTAGAGCACTTGAGAGAGAGAGTCCTTCCACGTGTGTTTCAGCCTTTGACGTGTGTTTATTTGCTCCTTCTCAGTCTGTAGACTCCAGCCTCGGGGGCCTCTCCCGGTCCAGCACCGTCGCCAGCCTCGACACAGACTCTACCAAGAGCTCAGGTACCCAGAAGGGTCGGGTCTGGGGCTCAGCTAAGCCTTACCAGGGCGGCCTGAGTTCTTGTGCGTTTACGTTTCCTTTCTCTCCTCTGCCGTTTTGGGGAAGAGTTTAGAAACGGCCTGACATCTGGTGGAGTGGGGGTTGGGGGCGTTAAGTGGTTGGTGAAAGCCGCTGCCTTGGAGGTTGGCCGCAGGTGGCCAAACTGCTCTAAATGGGTCCTAGAGCAAAAGCACATGGAGGTCATCGTGGTGATAATTTAGAAGTTTCAGAATAGCTTTTAAAGAAATGGGGTGGTAGAGCATGAACAATACTGTTCATGGGGGGTAGGACAAATGCCTTGCTGATGAGGATGATTAAGGAGCCATTTGCCCAGAGACACGCCAGCCCCTGAGTGTCAGGAGCACCTGGCAATGAAGGGCAGCATCTGTCGCTGGCACTTGAAAACATTTACACAACCCCCGAAGCGAGCAGCTCTTTAGAAATTAAAAGATGGCTTCTTTTGATGATGGTGTTGGCAGAAACCACGTGTGGACCCACCAGCAGCTCGTGTCTGATTGGAAATGGGCCGTATTCACTTGCCTGACCTCCTTCCACTCTCCCTTCCAGGATCGTAGACAGGTGGATCTGTGACAGGTGGGAGCGGGGAGAGAGGAAACTTGATGGAAAAGAGAACATAGGAGCATGAGGCCTGTCACCTTCCGGATGCCTTTAAGGTGTTAAATACGTGGCTGGGCATCGTTCTGTTCCGTAAACATCACCGAGAGTCATCACCTGGTGTTCCCTTACTCTGGTAGATGTAAATACCTGGGTGATTTTGTATTGTCCAGACTTTATAGCTCACACAGTTCTTCAGCCTGTTACCGTTGGTTACGTTACAGGACTTCCTGTCCAGCATTTTCCCATATACATTTTTAACAACTGTCTTTGCTGGCTGAATGGTTTCCTGAATCAAAAAGCAAGTTCAATGTTAAAATGATAAAGAGCGAGAAGAAACCAGAAAGTAGTCCTATGTCATTGTGCATCCTAAAGGGATTCAAGTCCTTATCTGGCTGACATTTTTCTTGTTTGGAATGAAGGGTATTACTAATTTATTCCCATTTAGAGTTTTATAGTTTGCATGTTGTAGCTGAGGAAAAGGTTAGTGAAATTTGAAGTTCCTTCCCATTCTATAAAAAGATCCGTACGTGAGGAAATTTTATTTTCTTTCGTCGGTTTCTTTGGGAAGGGACGGAGGACGCCCTGCAGCAGCTGCTTCTCTGAAGCCTTACCGCGCCTCTTCCCCCAGGTCAGAGCAACAGTAACTCGGACTCCTGCGCAGAGTTTCGAATAAAATACGTTGGTGCCATCGAGAAGCTGAAACTCTCTGAAGGAAAAAGCCTTGAAGGGCCACTAGACCTGATAAATTACATAGATGTTGCCCAGGTAAAAAAAGTAAAATAAAATTCCGTTTTATAAGGCTCCTGGCGCAAGAGAAAGATGCAGTTGGTCTAGGTCACGGCTGAAATGTCGCTGAGTGCTGGGGTCGGCCGTAGGGGCACGGGTGCAGCTCCTTCCTGCCCACAGCGCTCTTTACTGTTTCTGGGGCGACTGGCCTCATTTGCGTGAGGAGTGGATTTAGAGGAGGGGACCGGTTCTGCACCACCGCCTTGTCTGCAAAGCGGTCTGAGGAAGGCTGCTGTGGCAGGGCTGGAGGTCAGGGAGAGAGAGGGTGGAGTTGCGTGTCTTTGTGTTCATTCACGTGGGGGTGTTAGTGATGGGGAGAGCCCCTGATCCGATCCCAGTGCCCGTGACTTAAGGCGTGTTCTCTAAAGTCACGGCGAAGGGATCATTAAGTGTTTCCTAGCCTCAGCAAGGAAGTCGCCTCTGTCTGAAGACACCAGCCAGTCCGGTTTTCCACCTGACAGAGAACTCTGGGTAGTCAGGACTAAAACGACTAGTATCCCAGGCTCCGTTTGGAATATAAAGTCGTTCCAACATCATGCAGACAGCATAATCGAAGTGAAGTGTTATACTGCAAGACAGTCCCCCCCAGATGACACTAGGGTTATTTTCCTTCCAATAAGGACTGCTACTTCCTCCTCCTGCCGTAGAAATTGGCTTGTGAAAGTTACGACAGCCTTACCGTTACCTGTGTTTTGATTCCTGGAATTGCCTTAAACCTACTGTGAGAAATGATTGGCAAGAGGTTGCCATAGCGATGTGAGCGCCCCAGCATTAGGGTTGGTGGCTGGAGCTCATTTACCACAATCTCTTTAATGTAGGCAGGTTGCGGCACAAATACATGACCCGTCGGGAACATGCACGGACTGCCAACAGGACCTCACTTTAGAGAAGACAGGCAGGAGGTAGTGCTGGGTAACTGGCTGGGGAAACGTCTGCCGTTCTGTTTGTTTCTGAAGAGCTCAAGATACTAATTGATAGGTTTGCGAGCCGAGGAATCATTCATCAACTAAGTCTCCCTGCCCAGAGCCCTGGGGCGTGGGGACAACAGACACACCTCGCCCCCGCACGCAAGGTGTAACACGGCTGAGAAAAATGGTGCCCGAGGCCGTGTGTCTTGACCACACGTTAGTATGAGCTTTGAGGATTTAAAGACCTTTATTTTTCTAGTGTAAATATTGGAACCTTACTGAGATCTGTGAAGTGTCTGAGTTTGTAATGAGGGTTAGTCCCGGACAAGGAGTAGAACAGTACCCGGAGTGCGTCCACCTGAATTTTGCTGACTTGTTGGCTAAAAAAACGGGGGGAGGGGTTTTTCTGCCGCTTTGGAGGAAACCCTTGGGCTCCTGTGCGTGCTACACTCTTTTAAGGAGTTCTGGGTCTGGGCTAGCCGGGTCCTGAGACTGACCCGTCGCACTTAGCGGAACGGTTGTTCACATGTGCCATCTGATGTATTTTTACCCCACAGCAAGATGGGAAGTTGCCTTTTGTTCCTGTGGAGGAAGAATTTATCATGGGCGTTTCCAAGTATGGGATAAAGGTGTCGACGTCGGACCAGTATGTAAGTAGCTTATTAATGAGAAAGTGTTTTAGGTATTGGGGCGTTGGGGGCCTGCTGGTGTTTGTGATGTTTGTAAACATTCCTGGCAGCTGGCCTTAAAAGTGGCCCATTTCTTGGGGGGGGGTGTTGTGGAGGGATGAGTAGGAGCTCCCCTTTTCCCCTTTGCCTCTCCTGTGTGGTGGGGCCCACAGCGCCCTTCACCCCTGGACCCCTTGCCAGTCCAGAACAGCTGTTGGCAGGGGCTGCACTCGGAGAGCGGGCTGAGGGCCCAGGTCATCCTACTCCCGCCCTTCTGGAATTTAGGGGACCAGGTGTCGTCCTGGAGGCAAACTACCCCACAGCGGAGCACAATGGGACGTCTTTCTGGGTGACAAACCCGTGAAACTGCTCCCTCCCAGATCTGTGGGCGTGCTCTGTTCAGGCCCGCGACAAACCCGCACGTTGGGTGTCTGTGGCCAAGGACGGAGACACACGTTAAGACGGGTGGCCTCCTCCCCGCCCCTGTAGGACGTCCTGCACCGGCACGCTCTGTGCGTGATCATCCGCATGGTATGCTACGACGATGGCCTGGGGGCCGGGAAGAGCCTGCTGGCTCTGAAGACCTCAGACGCCAGCGGCGAGGAGTACAGCCTCTGGGTTTACCAGTGCAGCAGCCTGGTGAGGTTCTGGGCTACCTGGTCAGCCTGTCACGCGTCCAGCACAGTGGCAAAACCGGAGGCTGTTTACAGTCTCGCAAAGGCTGAGGAGGTGCTCTTTACTCCGTGTCTAAAACCTGCCAAACACAGTGAGTAAGGAGCCAGCGGCCAGCTGCCCCGACGGACTGCCGGTTGTGACCTGTGGTGGGCTGCTGGCAGCACTCCCGGGTCAGGATCAGAAGGCTTCTGGTAAACACAGTGAAGGGGGGATGCTGTGTGTCCTCCAGGGCAGTCCCCCCCCTTTGCTTTACATGTGTTCCTACTGACAGGTGACTGCCCCTCCCAAAGGCCGAGGTCCTGGGTGTGGCTGTGCCTGTGGTTCCCCAAGCAGCGGGGGAAGGGAGCACGGGGCCAGGCTGTCCGCCAGGCCAGCTGTGTGCATTGTAGGGTCAGGAGAGGTGTGCAGAGGGGCAGGTCTATACCTTTGCTGGTCAAGTTAAGTTAGGAGCAGATTTATGAACTCTCTTACCGTACCTTTTCACCTAATGCAGGAGCAGGCACAAGCAATCTGCAAAGTCTTGTCCGCCGCTTTCGACTCCGTGTTGGCATCTGAGAAGGCTTGAATCCAGCCGTGAGCGGAAGTCGACGGCTCGTGAATGAAGTTCGGCTCTTTCCTCAATGGCTCTGTCTCCAGTCTGCGGCATTGAGCTAGTGTGAAAATAGGACGTGATTCCTTGCTGTACTTTCTGGGGGAAAAAAGCTTTGTGTAAATACTGATCACTTGTTTTTCTATTAAAACGTCTTATTAACAGTGACTTAACTCACTGACATCATCTACCTGTTGGGACTCAAAAAAGAAACCTCGTCTGTTGCTTCTAAACACAAATAAGCTTAGCCCTCTGCTCAGCAGCCCCTCCCGGGACTGGCGGTCTCCGGCTTGGAGCTCTGGCCTGGGGACACTGCTGGTTAGAAACAGTGACATAGCCAGCTGACTCAAGACACAAAAAGTGAAACTTGAACAGTATGTCAGGATGACGTGCTAGTGAGCTGCAGTGTTTGTCTCAGAGAGGAGAGCACCTTGGAAGGCCACTGCCGTGTCGAAGGTGCAGGTCTTCAAAGACCCCCCAGTACAGCAGGCTGGTGGGTTTTCCTTAGAGGACTTCTACCAGAAGCGCTTGAAGGGTCAAAACAGCAACACCGTGTCCGTTTAAAAGTATTTTATTTCTTTCTAGTCAGGTGACTAGTTACCGAGTAAATTTATTAAACATGCTCTAATTATAAATCACTGCGTAAGGACAATGAAAATAAGGATTGATTTGGGTTATACAATATATACAGTTGCGCTGCAACTAGACCAGAGTAATCGAGTGAATGAATGAGTATCATACATCTCAAAGAGCACTTCGAGCTGCCCCTCGCTTGCCCACCCTTAACAGACCACACCGTAACCACCAGTCCATGCGCGCGTCTCCGAGTCCTTATCCCTAGAGGTCAGACCTGACAGAAGCGGCACACAAAGTGCCAGCACCCTGCAGCTCAGTTCGTGAAACAAACCTGAAATATAAATAGATATCTACAATGGTTTCCTTTTTTTTTTTTTTAAATTTGCAAAGAGCAAATAACCAGGAAAGGGTATTAGCAGGGAAGTTAATATAATTTCTCCTCTGGCGAGTCATATTAATTACTGCACAATAGCACCACCAAATTGTAGATTGGAAAAATACTTCCTGGATGTTTATGTACCAGTGAACCTGATAGGTTAGTTGGGAGCGGTATTCAAATGTTGACTTGAACCAACTTTAATTCCGCAGCGAGCTGGCACCAAGGCATCCAAGGGCTGGTAGAAGATGCAGATGCAGGAGGCTTGCGAGGGAATATGTAAGCAGTGCACTGTGCAAAATACACGTTTACTTCCTTAACCCTACGAGAGTTAACTCAGCGGAGGGTTCAAACCTCAGAAATGAACCATTAGTGAAGACACATGTAGTGCTTTAAAAAAGAGACCACACCCCCCGACACATTTACCCGGGATTTCGGAAGGCAGAGTGCAACGGCCCTGCCACATCATGAAACATTCCAGTTTGTTCTGTCCTCCTCTGTAATAGCAACAAAAGTGGAAACGAAGACTCGACAGGAGTCTCGCGTGACAAAGATGCGGCTTCAGCCAAACGCACCCTCACAACAGGTACGGCCGAAGTGCTGCCACCACCTTCCGAGTCCGCACTCACCGATTCCCTCTAGTTCGGTGGGCAGCCAAGTGGGCCTCACGCCTGTCCATTCCCGGAGCGCCCCACTTTCCAACATTCCTCCTAAGAACTTGCGCTCACAATGGCTGAGTAGAGGCATGGCAGTCGAGTGCATTAAGCTAATGAAGTTTGACTTTGATCATATACAACCCAACCCCCCAGCCCCAGCAGCTTAAGCTTAAGAATGATACATTGACTTCGACGGTAAAACGGGTTCGGGAGCGTTTCCTTCCCCGGGACCTACGGCTCTCTGAAACGCTCTTGATTACAAACGAAGGGACGGATTAAATTTCAAGACAGTGTGACTACCATTCCTGTTGGCGCATTATCGTGAACACAAGACACCGAGCTGAGTGAATATTTTCATGAGCGGGGCGGGGGCGGGGGGGGGGGGGGGAAGGCGGCACACTCCGGGAGACAGCGGGTGGGAACAGCGGGGGTCCGCGCAGCGAAGGGAGCCCAAGGCTGCGGTTTCTGAAACACCGGAAAGGCTCCTTCGCAACCCTTCACCCTTAGTCTTTAACCAAACTCAGGAAAGGCGGTTCTGGGGGACCCGGGCTGGAAGGGACTGTAATTAATGTATGCCGTGGCAGTCGAATGGGACTTGGCTAGGCAGGGCTGTGCAGACAGCTCACACGCACATGCAGAACACAGTGGTAATCACAGACTCTGGTTGGAAAGGACAGGGCTCACGTGTCAATTTCCAAGTGGCTTTAAGTAAACACTGGGTGGCTTTCAAAGGGAATCTTAAAACGATAAAAAAAAAAAAAAAAGTCTATAAAGGTGAACTGGTAGCATTTAGTTTACTGGCTTCCTAAACCATGATTACGCTGAAGGTCACCGACATCAGAAATGGGCCAAGGAAAGCAGGAAGAATTTCCTTCCAATAACTCAAATGTTTTTAGGTTTAGCTAATTCTGGAGATTCAGGATCTTGGATTGTGTCGTTAAAGTAACTTTTCATTCACCTTTTAGGCAATTCAGGTTTTCCCAATAAAGGTAGATAGCCAGGTTTCATAAGAATCACAAATTATAAAAACGCTTCATTTGTATATATAAATTGCCTTTGAGTCTTGAAAACAGAACAGTGGCATTAGGGGAAGTGGCTCTACCGTACAGTTCGTGACGCGGGTTGTCCGGCAAGAGTTTGGGTGCCACTAACGCAACAGGGACAGAGCTAAGTGTCTTTGTTCGGTAGCGATTCAGTCAGCAATAAAGTGCACGAACGACACGGGAAATGCCCCTTTGCGCCCGGGATCTCCATCAATGTGGCCAATCTGAAACGAACGGAAGGCAGGATGTTATAAAAATTCCAAGTGGCGGGAACTTGGAAAGGCATCGTAGCATTTGGGGGGGAAATTCCCACTTGTTCAGAACAGTCTTTTCTGAGAAAGAATCCTGTGGGCAAAGCACAACTGTCTCTCCCTTTCCTTTCCCTCATTCCAAAGAGTGTGGGCCCCCATTCCTAAGGGGCCCCGTGAAAGGCACACACGTGTCCTAGCTGTGTCGGGGGCAGGTGGACGACTGACCACTGCCCCCACCGGCCTTTTCTTCAACGGCCGGGGGAGTGAGCGTCGGAAGCCTGTGAGCTGCCGCATCACAGAAAGAGGTAAACGGGACTTGGCCCTATTTAGATGTATTTATGTCATGCATTTATGAAGACTTCCAAAAAAATCATTTATTTTTGCCCTGGGCAAATTATGTAGGTTATATGTCAAGTATGATCTCGACAATGTAAATTAGGTAGGTAAATAAAATTCGAAAAGAAAATGGCCGAAGCATGGGTTTTGGGGGTGCTGAGAGGGCGGAGATAACGGGTGGCATTCACCACTGTCTTTTCTGCTGCTGTGTCCCCACAGGTTTTGAAATAAACAGGTGGTTCCTGTTGGCAGGTGGGTTGTGTGCAAATGTGCAAGAGAGAGCAGCTTCCAGTCTTGTGGGGTGGGGGCAGTGGTAGAGGGAGTAAAAAGTTCAGGTCCCCACACGGTCTTGGTCCTTGCAGGCCAGAGAGGCCCAGCGAGCTTGCTGCCCAGGGACCTAGGAGCAGCAGCAGCCACCAAGCTGCCTGTCGGGTGTGGTGAGGCTGATGGAGGGAGCTTGGGACCAAGACACCCGAGTCCCTCCAAGGGAAAGAAGCCACAAGGAGGTACCAGAAGGCACGTGTGCCAGGGGCAGAGCCTGGGGCCGGAGCATAGGGCTCACACAGGCCAGGGCTCTGCTGGGGATGCTGACCAACACCCCACATGGCAGAGCAATCTCACAAGTCTGGCTGGCTTCCCCACGGCCACCGTGAACTGTCCGAGCGCACCCATTAGGGTCTCCCCCGGGAAGACGCTGCCAGGTGGTCTGGGGACGCACTTCAGGCAGGCTCCGTAAGCCTACCATCCTCATTCTGTTTAGTGCCTCTCCTTGGGGCTTATGACCCTACCCTGGGCTGTGGTGGCCTCCCTTCACAGGCCAGTGGGGCTACGACTCAGTGACATGAGCAGCTTGCCCAGGTCCCCCAGCCTGTGAACGCTGAGGCTGGATTCTTAGGGCCACCAGGGGAACACCATGGTCACCCCACTCCAGCTCCCACCTGGACGCCGTGGCTTGTGGCAGGGCCTCCATGACTGACGCCCGGACAGTGCCCTTGAGCTCAGCTCTCTGCACGAGCCTCACTCCAGGTGGGCAGTGCTGGGGCTGCACCTCCAGAAACACAGGGGCCTTGTTTCAGACCCTCAGGTTGTTCTCGAAACTGCAGCCCAAGTGGTCTGCCCTCCCTAATGAGGGAGCACCCCACCTGGGGATCAATCAGGCCCATGCAGAAGTGGGTGTACATGGACACAGCATCTGAGGCCAGCAAAGGGCACAGTGGCCCGCAGGCCTGAGAACACTCAGGAGGTGTGTGTGGGGGGGTGCCTCACCTGGGAAGGGACATCAGGCTGGGTGGGCGGGAACCCAGCCCCACCCATCCAGGGCCCGGGCCCCGACTCACCCACCATTCTTGGTCTTCCTCCCCATCCACGACGATCACGTCCCCCTCAGAGAATGTCAGCTCGTCTGGGTTGTCGGCCACGCAGTTGTAGAGGGCTTTGACCCGCTTGGGCTTCAGCTTGGTCTGGGTGGAGGAGAGGAGGGGTCAGGGGGTTACTGCAGTAGGGAGGCACCCACTCCTGGGCAGAGAACGGGACCCAGGGCTCCAGACCGCAGGCTGGGAGCCCACCAGTGTCAAGTCAGGAGAGGGTGGCTCAGTGGAGCTCAGGGGTCAGGGGGACTCAGAGGAGGGGCCAGAAGGGAAAGGGAAGGGATCCCAACTGGGTAGAGAGCCTGGAACATGGCAGCCAGTGCCTGATGCGCACAGGGGTGACCTGGAGCTGCGGCAACAAGGCTGAGCCCACCAACTGGTGGGCTTTGGGGTTACGTCCTGCCCAGGTCCAAGCGACCGGGCACCCAGGACGAAGCCACCCCACCCACAACCAGGGGAGCAGGAAATAACCCCTGAGTGCTGGTGGAATAACCCCCTAGAGGAGGTGGAACAGGAGGGGCTCGCCCACTTACGGTCTGTGACTTCCTGGGCATGGGCGCGGGGGGCTGCATGGCTGCGGCGCTGGGCAGAGGGCCCAGGGCATCTGTTCCAGAGAGACCCACTGTGTTAGGACCAAAAGGAGTCAGAGCACAGTAGGCCCCTTCCTCACAATGTGAGACAGAAACAATTAATATAATAGCCCTAGTGTTGGGTCTGGAAGGCAAGTTCCCTGGGATTTTCTCTCCTGTTGAGGGGAAGGTCCCCCAAAGGCCAAAGAACCTTGTGACTTCTGTACACGCTTTGTAGAGTGTGCAGGTGTCCCTGAAGGAGACAGGTGGGGCCACCTCCTGCACAGACCTGTGGATCCCTGCTGGGGACTCCTGCCCCACCCCACCCCCAGCAGCAGCAGCAGCAGCAGACAGGACAGCAGGGTGCAGTACAGCATGAGAAGCTCCACGGAGGGCAGGTGACTGCCGGGTGGAGGACAGCTGGGCCCTGATCAGGGCTGCTGCGGCTGGAGACGACCTCCTCGTCCCGCCCCTCACCAACTAAGTGGAAATACAACCCAGTTCTGAATGAAATAATTACCAGGTCCTCTGGGCTGGCCTTTGCTGACCAGTGGGGTCGACTTGTCCGTCCTGCAAAGAAGGGAAACAGAGTCACTGATACCTGAGACCTGAAGACCGGCTGCCTACCCCTGTGCCTCGCCCCTTCCAGGAAGGAACCAGCTATGCTCAAGCTGCAATGGGTGAGCCGATTCCATCAACTGTCATTCAACTACCTCCAACTTTTTTGAAAAAGGAAGAACAAGAGGCTCAGAGGACAGTGCCAGATCCCAGGTCCCAATGGGCTCCTGTCCCCACGGGCCTGCGTGACATGACCTGGGGCTGGAGGCTGGGCACCTGCCGTCCACTCTGCCCCTCATTTGACCAGTCCCTCCCTTTGAGGGCCTTGGTCTCATCAGGGCAGGGCTGAATGAACCCTAGGGCCCCAAGGGCTCTGCCTGGTCTTGTCCAGGCACCACCAGTCAGCGTCATCCATGCCTCTGTGTGCCGTGGTCCCTGTGGCCTATAACCGATGCGGCTGACCCTAGTTCGGGGCCCACCCATGAGCCTGGAGCCCGGCACACCTGAGGCCATAGGCAGGGGAGGTAGTTCTCAGGCCAGCAAACCAGAGTCTGTTCTGGATCAACAGGTGTCTGAGTGGGCACTTCCACCTGAGAAAGGTGTGACACCAGTTCTGTCAACTCTCAAACTAAGGGCGAGGGACAGAATCTCTACGGGCTAAGAAGGGGGTGCAATCTCAGGTTTCCCCCACATCTCCGAGCACCCAGCACAGCGCTGGGTACAAACCTGGGGCTGGAGATGGGGTGGGATGGGTTGGAGGGGACAGGAGTGGGGGTGAAGCAAGGGACACCACGGCAGGCTCAGTGTGCTGGCTGACTGCTTCCTGTGCGCAACAACAAGCCCTGTCTGGGGCCACGGTCTCAGGGAGAAGGTGAGGACGACTCAGCGAGATTTAAAGGTGGGACGGGTTCGGGCCCCGCCCACTGGGCCAGTCCTGCCATCTGATTTCCATCCATGTCCACGGGAGTTGTCATGCTGACCCCACTGACCCCTTCGCCTTCAGCCAACCATGAAATGCTCTCGGGGAGGCCTGACCCTCTAAGAAACTTCTACTTTCAAGGAGCAGAGGGTAAATCTAGGCCCTGCGGGTTATAAGGTCTTTGTCACGACTTTCGACAACTATGGTAGTGTGTGAACGGTAATGTGGGCGTGCCAGCTCCAATGACGCTTTATTTATGGGCGCTGAAGTTCAAATTTCAGGTAATTTTCACGTGTCGTGAAATCTTCTGGTTTTTTCAATCATTTAAAAATCCAAAAGCCATCCTCAACTCACAGGCCCCACAGAAATAGGAGGTGGTGGATTGGGTCTTTCCAGAGGGGACACGGCAATGTTTTCATTTAAGAACAGAGCTCTGTGGGGCAGTGCTACACCGTGCCCTCCACCCAGGCTGGTCTTACAGGTGCCCGAGTTTCCCGTTTTGTAGCCCTCCCCCCAATAGGAAAGAAAATGACCCCGTGACACAGGTGGAACCAGGTCACACTGCGCTAGAGGAAACTCAGCCAGCCCACCAGCAAGGAGCCCTTCCGAGAAACAGGGAAGTAGCTGGAGGCCCAGGAGCCACTTGGCTTCCCCCTCCCCACCACGTCCTCGGAGCTCCCTGACAGCGGCTGGCCACCTGGCTGGGGCTGGTCTGCAACCTCAGCACGCCATCTCTTAAAGGGCAGCAGCCCAGCAAGAGTGCCCCTGATGGTGGTGCCGGAGATAAGAACGGGGAGCTGAGGACAGGCACCAGCCCGAACCCCGGACTGAGAGAAGCCAGCCTGCGGCCATTCAGCGGGCCTGGGAGCAAGCCCCTCACAGCACAGCTCGGTCCCTGCTCGGGCTCCCATAGGCTGCTTAGAGCTTGCCAAGCAGGCATTCAAGAGCCCTGAGAGTCTTCTGGTTAAAAACAGCAGGCTGAGACACATTTGCTTACATTGTCTCCCAAGGAAAAAAATTAAAAAAAAATGGAGCCAAAAAGGACAAGGAGAACTGAAGACAAAAAGGCAGCTTTGGAAGCTGGGAGGGAGGGGTCAACCCTCAGCAGCCTAGCCCCCTCACAGTAAGGGAGGCTCGGCCCGCTGCCACAGGAGCCTGAGTCCCCAGCTCCAGGGAGCGGGGAGGGCAGAGCACAAACACAAGGGCCGGCCCATACCTGCTCCAGGAGCCGAGTTCCCTGGATTCCAGCCTCAACTCTGAAAAGCCTACCAACGCTGCCCCCGCCCTCCACCCCACCACTGAAGACAAGAAGCTTCTACTCTTGGAGAGGGCAGACAGTGTCTGAACTCGGGGATGCCTAGTGCTGCGGGGGCAGTATCTTGAAAAACAGAGGGACTGAGTAAAAACTTAACTTTATTTCTATATTCAAACTCCCGGAAAACCTGCTGCCTTCAGACAAGAGACTGGAAGACTGTTCTCCAAGGAACCTGAACTGTCCAAGGTAAAAAAAAGGGGGGGAGCCCAAATTCAGGGTTCCCCAGTAAACCCACCGTGGCAGCTCTGTGCATTGGGGTGCAGTCCGTCAGCCAGTATTTAGTATCCCAGGAAGTGGTGGCTGACAGGCAGGGAACACGGAATTTACAGGGAAATGGCCTCGAACAGAACAGACGTCAGAACAAAGGGAAAAGAAGGGGGAAGAACCAAATCATGCAGAAGAGCAAAAGCCAAAGGAAAACACCCCCCAAACCTGTCATGAATAATCCAAGACGAGAGAAAACGATTCCACGGAGCAGACAGGCTACTGTTAACCTCAAAATTATACGACAGCAGAAATGAGAAACTCCCTTAGACGACTGGAAGACAAGGCTGAGACAATCTCCCAGAAAGTCAATTTCAGAAGCGAACACACAACTCAGAGCCCTGGGAACTGCAACAGGAGGCTGCGGAGCTCCCAAGTGCGGGGCTCCAGCTGCACTTCCAGCCGCGGCCTCCAGGCGGAGCCACAGGACCAGCTCTGGTCATAGGAGCCTGAGCATCAATCACTCCAGCCAGAGAGGTGAGTGCACTTTCCCTTCACAAGTAACCCTGGGCCCTGGGGACAGAGACTGTCCAGTCAGAAGTAGGCGGGGCCTGGCTCCGCGACTCACCCCTTGGGGCTGCTGTGCAAGAACACGGACACAGCTTTGTGTGGGCAAGAAGTCAACTCCCACGGGTCAAACCCCGGCGATTCGGGGGCACAGGTGTGAGCACAGTCAGCTTAACCTCACAAAAAGAGAAAAGGCCAAGGGGATCTGACATCTGAACTACAAGAACTATTTGTCAGTTGAGAACAGGAAGAAACAGAAGGCATTAAAAATAACCAACAAGACTTCTCAGAACCAAGGATACAGGTTGCACCCTGAAAGTTTATACACGTCTACCTGGTGGCACGAATGAAAACAGACCCACCCTGGGGTGTCGGGGGACAGGGGCGTCCGTGGAGGGGTGTGCCTGAGTGGGACGAGGAAGGCACCTGCCTGGTGGGGGACAGGGGATGACCTGGTGGTGGGGCAGGGTTGAGAGCCCAGCAGGGCAAAGAGGACCTCCACAGGGGGCCCCAGGCCTCAGCAGGGAGGGCGTCTGCACAGAGGGAGGGGAGGCAGGGAGGCGAGAGGCTGACGGGTGGTAGTTAACGTGCACCAGGCAGGTAAACGTGGCTGCCAGGTTTCTCCTTACAGAGGCAGGGAATACAACAAGGGCAGAAAGGAAGAAAATGAGAATGAACCCTATGGTGCTTTTTAGAACAGCGCCCCCAAATTCTTCAAGGACAGCTGGAGTCTGTGACCGCCCTGCCCATGACCTTCCCCACCCCCAACTGGGCCTGGCTCTGCCACTGCGGGACCAGTGACCTATGGCAGAAGGAGTGGCCTACTGGTTTCCAGGGCCAGGCCCATCCCTTGAGACTTGTTCTGGGGTCCGGCCACCATGACGTGAAGAAGCCCTGGCTACATGGAGAGGCCACGTATCCCAACCAACGGCCCCAGCTGGGGTTCCAGCTGTCAGCCAGCCCCCACCCCCAGGGTGTGTGGGGTGGAGAGGCCTCTGAGGACACTGGCCTCCAGCTGATGAGTCCCTTTCTGTGCCCAACCTCCTCCAGCTAAGGCCCCCAATCCTGTGGAGCAAAGACAAGCTATTCCCACAGCACCGATCCAAATGCCTGACAGGGTCCGTGAGTGCAATACAAAGGCCGTGTCTTATGTCAGTAGGTCTTGGTGTGGTTTGTTACTAGAACAATAGAAATTGGAGAGACAGTGTGAACTCATGGATTTCAATAGAGAGAAGAAATACAGACATAAATGTGTTTGTGTGTGGGGGTGTGTCTAGTTCAGACCCCTCAGCAGGCTGGCCTGGGGACAGGACGCTCCATTGGCAATGAGCACACAAAGCGCCCCGGTCTTGGTTTCTAAGTATCATTTTCACTAAAAGAAATCCTTTTCCATCATAAGGAGGCAGACGGAGAGCCGTGAAATGGATCCCCCTGCAGCCAAGGATGTTATTTGGACAAGTGACCAGCCCTAAACGGGCTCTGAGGACCGGAAGGCAGGGGTGTGTCCACGTTACTCTCCTGACTTGGCCGGTTGTTTTATTACTGCTCTGGAATGTCCTTGTTTGTAGGGAACGTATGCCCCGCACTGTAGAGGGGCCACGTAGTCGCGATGGCTTTGTGAGTGGGCAACAAACAGAGCCGAGAGGCCTCGTGTCTTGAGGACTTTAACTCCCACAATCCCACTGTCTGTACTAAAGAGAAATCTAAATTCATCATGGGGTGTGACACAGACATTTGTGTGAGTTTTTACAGTTTAAAAATTCTTGACACATTGTGTTTAAGACACTGGAAGCCTGGTGAAACTCAGGCAGGCACCCATCCCTCAGCCTCGGCTGTTACAGTAGTAACTGGGTGACCTCAAATGGTGGCACAGACGTCCCGTCCCTGCTGATGAAGTGATGGGCCGTTTGGAAGCTCCTTGAATGCAAGAGCGAGGAAGGCCAATGTGGCTAGGCCCCGAGGGGACGTGGAAGTGGGACGGGGAAGAGGAGACATTACCCGGGAGCAGGTCTCTTCTGAGGGAGGCGGCTGGGCGGCTGGGGAGGCAGGGCCGGGGGTGTGGCTTTGCCCAGCGGGGCCCCGGGCTGGGCCGGCTTGTTCTGCTGGCTCAAGGCTTCCATCACACCGGGCGTCTTGGCAGCTGGAGGGGGCGGCGTGGGAGCCAGGGGATCTGCGGAGAGAAAAGAAGAGAGGGTCACACGAAGGGTCAGACGGCAGACGTCACGTCCGGCCTTCTCCCTGGAGGCTCTTCCGTGAAGGGCTCCCTTTTTCCCTGTCGCTGTTCCTCAAGGAAACGCCTGTGTTCCTCGCAGACTCTCAGTGAACATATTGGCGGGGAGTCCTTCTGAGCCTCGAGTTAGGACTAAAAGGGTCCTATGTGCCTGTGAGAACTTCCTCCGAGAGGATCCCGTGGAGAGGTCGAGATGGCTAGCCGTTGGCGCTGCGTGCAGGAGCAGAGACCGAGGCCCAGGCGGGCCCTGGCCCTGTCCTCCCCCCGGGGGAGTCGGACCTTCCTGGGTCAGTTCTCTTTGTGCGCCCGGACCCAGGGCCTGCCCGCCCCATTTCCCAGGCTGCGAGCAGGTCCCTCTAAGCACAGGCCAGGAAGCGCTGACTCTGTACAGGCCGCACCACCTGTGAGGGGCTAGGACAGTCTATTCTCTCCATTACACAGACGAGGAGGCTGGGGCTCAGAGGCGTGGGTCGCAGAGCTGGGGAGAGGGCGCGGGGCGGTGGGCCCACACCTCTCCCTCTCTGACATATCAGTGATCCCCCTCGATGTCCAGCATGTTCCTCCCGCCATCCTTGCTGAGGCGGACACCTGCCTTGGGACGCTGACACCTGAGGACTGCCCCCGTGTTGTGTGACTTGGATGTGTCTGAGCTGGACAGTCCTTGTCTCACCCCCAGGCTCTGGAAGACCCTCCTGGACACAGCTCCCTGCTGGGCCGGCAGCCACACACCAGGGGGCACCTACTGCCACCGGCCTGGGCTCCTTTCATTGTAACTGAGGTTAAGGAAGCAGAAAACACCAAGGGAAGCTCCCGGGCTCTGAGGCAACCCCAGGGAGCCGAGTGCTCCCTCCCACGGCCAGCGCAGGGCAGACCTGGGGAGCCGGCCACGCTGACCCAGGGGACGCTCCTGCTTGGCTCGCTGGGGAAAAGCCTCCCCCAGGCCCCTCCCCCGGGCTCTGGGACTGTCACCCACATGTTGACATCGAAGAGAAGCCCATACCAGATTACAATCCGAATGACTGAGCCCCCATATTGAGACCCACCAAAAGGCCAAAGGAAAGGACGCCCTGGGCTGATGTGGGGAAGGAAGAAAGGAACATGGTCGAAATGTTTGGGGAGACAGAGGAGACAGCAAGTGAGCCCCTGGGGTGGGGGGCGGGGGGCGACAGACAGGAGCTTGTGGCTGGGGAGGGGCAGGCTGAAGGGCTTGGGGGCACAGAAAAGCCATGGTGCCCCCCGCAGGCGCGGGGCCCCGCTGCGCTCTCCCCACCCAGCCGTCCAGACCTACGGTGCCCACGGGCAGGAAGGAGGAGACGTACTGGTCGATGTCACGCGGAGAGGGGGCAGCGGCGGGTGGACGGCGGGCGGATCTGACGAAGACCGCTGCCGGCTCACACCGTCCACGCTCACAGAGCTTGTCTTCCACAGGGCGTTAGCAGAGGAGGCTGTCTGAGCTGCACACGCACACGCAGGCACACGCACATGCAGGCACACGCACACAACGAAAACAGAAACAGAACACTGCATTACTGACCCTCTCCTCGTGACACAGGGCCCTCCTAGAATAGCACGAGGACCGCAGACAGAGGCGGAGCTTTAAAAACCCCTCCCTCTGCCGCCGGGGAGACCGACGCCGACACACCTGTCTCACTGGCTTCCATTCTCCAGGGGACCCGCTGTCCAAAGAGAATGAGCAGCCCAATGACCCGCCCTGAGCACTGTGCTCGGTTCCGGGACCTCGACATCTCCCCCCACACCATTCGGTCCTCCCCCTGGCCTGGGGGTCACAATCTGGCTCGGGGGGTGGGGTGGGGCCTGTCTGCAGAGGGAACACAGGGGGACAGGGGTGTAAATCAAAGACACCAGGTGAAGGCTGTCTTCCACCTCCTACAAACACACTTCTGGCTGGAAGTGGGCAGAGATGACACCAAGCAGGTTAGGGACACACTAGGGCAGCAGCACTGCCCCGGTCACAGTCCTTCCTCTGCCCCCCAAGCTCTGTGCTCCTCCACACCGGATGGTGTCTGCTCAGGTACACGACCATGCCAACCCCCCTTCCTGGCTGTTGTGGGGGGCCTCCACGTTAGAGCAGGTGTAGACTAGACCGAGAGCAAGGAGTCCCTCTGGGGGGCAAGCTGAGGGTAAGTACAGTCATCAAAGGAAGACACGAAGCCCTGGCTGGTGTGGCTCAGTGGATTGAGCACCGGACTGCAAACCAAATGTCACAGGTTCAATTCCCAGTCTGGCCACACGCCTGGGTTGTGGGCCAGGTCCCCAGTAGGGGGCGTGCATGAGAGGTAACCACACACTGATGTTTCTCTCCCTCTCTCCTTCCCTACCCCTCTCTCTAAAAATAAATAACTAAAGAAGCTAACTACCCGAATAGCAAAAAATAGGGAAGAGAGAAACCAAAACCCTCCTAAGACGTTAGGAAAGCAAGAAATAAGGGCGAACAGCTTTCTGTTCCTTCCCTATAACCCGACAGAGCACGACCTTTCCTGACATGGCGTGCACAGCCACACAGCCAGTAGGAGCCAGTGGTGGGGTGCAGATGACACAATTAGTGTGCGTGCCTGGACCTGGGAGGGGGACAGGGGAAGCCAGTGAGACCCCCCAGGGTCCCAACCACAGCTGCTGTGTCCACCTGCCCAGGCCCCTCCTGGTGTGGGTGGCAGGGAGGACAGGGCAGCCGAGGGACTGGGTTTCACAGCTCCCTTCCTACTCAGGGTCCTCCCATCAGGCCGCGAGCAGGCTCTGCCGGGGAAGTCAGCAGGCTGGTTTCTGGGGCCTGCTCCTGAAGGTATAACCCTGGGACCGGACGGCAGGCTCAGCAGCCTTCTCCGGCCTCTGGAGGGTCCCACGAGACACCCGAGACAGCAGGGGCCTGGGGTGGGGGGCCCAGCCACACAAGAGCTGGCGCAGATGCAGCCTGATGGCACCTGCCGGGCTCTGTCCTCAACCTCGGCCACCATCTCTCCCCTACATGCCCCTCCCAGGGAGCAGCTCCCACACAAATGCAACAGGGGACTCTCTCCTGTGACCACCAGCTGCCCACACCAGCCTCTGTGCCTGGACTTCACACCCCCCAGAGGCTCCTGTCCCTCCCGGGAAGCCCCCAGCCCAGACCACTGGCCGTGGCTGGCAGCCCCAGCCCAGCACCGGGCTGGTGATTGTCTGGAATTGCCTTCAGGAGCATCGTGGTCAGCGGGGCCTCAGCGCTGGGAAAATCACTGAACTTGGGGCGGGGGGCTTTGTTTTCCATTTCTGGGAAAACAAAAAATAGCACCTGTGGACTGCACCTCACTTCACGGTGACTGACGGCAACGGGGTGTGGCAGCATTGGCACTTTGGGCGCTGGTGGGACCAGAGACCATTTTGTACTTTTATAATTTTACAAGTCTCCCCAAGTTAGCCTCGTTTTATTCTTCATTCTTGGGGACCATAGTGACAAAAAGTAATCACGGGGGACACCAGCGGGCCAAGTAGGGGCCTGGGAGGAACAACAAAGAACGAAAGCAAAGGGAAGGGTTGCGAGTGGGGAAATGCAGAGGAAGGAACCAGACAGAAGGAGGAGCCCCTGCCTCCCCCAAGGTACGTGGATGCAGGAGCCGAGTCAAGATGCTCTCGGCCCCATGGCACCCTACGCCCGACGGCGTTGCTTTAGGGAGCAAACCGCACAGCTGCAGGACGAGAGGCCCCCGGGGAAACAGGCCATCCTGACCCCGGCCCCAAGCTCACTGAGCAGGGGCAGAGCAGCCACTAACCTCCTGAAACAAACCCCGAGCCACACCGTTTATGCACTGGCTGGGCTGCCAGAGCTCAGTACCTTTGGCCAGGTTCCGCGGGGGCAGTGGGGGGGCGCTGGTGGTGCTGGGGGCCACGGGCTGGGCGGGTGTCGGGCTGGCGCTCAGGATGGCCCCGTACGTCTCATTCTGCAGGATGCTGGGCGCGAAGCTCCTCTGTTTGTCCTTGGCCAGGCTGGTGGCGTCTCGGGCCACAGACGCTGCACTGGGCCCCAGCTGGTAGAAGCTGACTGGCCGGTCTTCTCGCCGACTCGGACTGGGCTGCAGAGGGGTGGCGGGCAGGTGTGTGAAAAGCTCCGAGTGACCACCTCCCGTACGCCACTTCTACCTGGGCGTGGCGCACCTGACTCTCAACAGTCACACAAGAGCTGCGAGATTTAAAAGTCACATGTCTCCGAATGGAACCCCCCCCAACACCCCAAAATGCCATGATTTACAACCTACAATGCTCCATTCTGTGGAGGATTTAAAACAGAAGCCGCTTCATCTTGACCAGCCAGAGCTACCTCAGCCTGCCCCTGCATTTCCGTTTATAACCCTGCTCTCCCAGATGATCAAGGGCGTGGCCGTGCTGGGCGCCCAGCCGCTCCAGGGCGCACTCACGGGGAAGCAGCTGCCTCCTCCTGTAGGAACAGGTGCGCTTGAGATGCGACTCGGGGCTCAGCAAACCGTGGCTCTGGGCCCCACCTGCTTTTGTTAATAAAGCTTTATTGGAACACAGCCATGTCTGGTTATTTATGCATTGCCTATGGCAGCTTTCCAGGTACCCTGGCAAAGTTGAGTGGTAGCAACAAAGGCTGTGATCGTTGAGGCCCACAAGCCTAGGGCATTTACTGTCTGGCCCTTTAGGTTTGCCGACCCCTGTTCTACCTAAAGGTCACATGTGTCGCGACTCGGAGAAACGAGGTCTCACTCGGACTTCAAACCAGCTTCATCGTAACAGCTATGGCCCTGATCAAGTTCCTTAACCTCGTTGACCCCACTTCTCATCTGTTAAATGGGGATGGCTTTAACTGCCTCTCTAGCACCGTGTCAGGAGCTTAGTGGGTACCGCCCCCCTCACGGGAGCACCTGCCCAGCCCGGCTCTGGCCGACCCCTTGGCTCACACCCAGTTCAGGTGTGCAGAACCCAACGGCCGCTGGCTCTGCACGCGCACTTCTAAATTCCCACAAAGCCCACAGCTGTACACGCTCACTGCTGGAAACAGAGCGGGCGGAGGCAAGTCAAGGCTCCCAGCCAGATCACTTCCTTCTGGACGTTTTCTTGGATGAGGCCGTCTGCTGGGTCACTGCCCATAGGACGGGGGTGTGACGTGTACTTCATGAAGAGGCGCTCGCCCCGGGCAGGTGCTCCAAACCTGCTTCTTTCAGGTGGGAGTATATAAAGCTAGCCAGCTGTTCTCACGGGGACCCTGACTTGTAGCTGACTCGGCAAAGGAATTTCTTATTCCCAGAGCCCGTGAGGAGCTCCACCCTCCGGGACTGTCTAGCAGGTCTCAGACGTGCCCTCATCAGGCATCCTCGGTGCACCCCAGGACATCCGTGTCCTGCAGTAACACCAGGAACCTTGACGTGGCCTTCCCCGCAGGTTCCGTGGCAGCTGGCGGTCAGCCTATGTGTGTCAGACTTTCAGTGAAGCTTGTGGGCAGGTGGTCCCTGCCCGACCCCCCAGGAGCACATGTGGGGAGTGCCGTGAGAAGGGACTGGGAGGCAAGCGCTCTCAGCCTGGTGCCAACGTCTGTCTCAGGCGCCAATGGCCCCGTCTGACAAAGGAAAGACCTGAAGCCAGTGAGCGCTAAGGGTCACTTAATGATTTCAGTCACGGTTTCTAATCTCAACGAGGTGAACCTGAGCGCTGGCCGGCAGGGAACCTGGCTCTTTTCCACGTTACCCACAGTGTGAGTCCCCCCGACACCCGCAGGATCAAAAGGGGAGCAGCTGCCTATGGTGGTATCGCCAACGTGTGCAGTTCCTTTAAATTGAGGTGTGCAAGCAAAAAGTCAACTCCATTTCCTTTTCTACAAACAGCTTTCTGCCCCGATTTCAGGCCAGGAACCACCCCGAACAGAGCTCATCACCGAAGTCGTAACCGCTGACGGCCTGGCACAGACCTGCAACTTCTCATCCACGTCGTCGTCACTTTCATCCAGGTCTTCGTGGAGCAGCCGCCACTCGTACTCCACGTGAACGTGGGAGTTGAACCTTCCCGACAAGGCCTGGGTCAGCTGAGAACAGAACGGCCGTGGGTGATGCTGCTCTGACTCTCAGCCCAGGGGGTGGGGGCTGGGGGGACGACTCCGCCCAGGAGGCACTCAGCCTGGGAAGCGGGCATCCATCCACTCAGCTCCCCCCAGGAGGGAAAGCCCTGGGGGTGCGGGTCGGGGCAGGGAGCTGGCTTTCGGTTACAGGGCCGGCTCATGTAAATCTGTGGGTCTCAGGTTAAGCCCCCCTCCCTAACTCACAGACCACCATGAAGCTCAAACCTCTTAGCTCCCATTAAGGGCGCTGTAAACCGCACACAGGTGGTGGTGGTGGTTGGGGGGGGTGGATACTTGAGATCCACAGGATGGTGGTCAGCCTGGCCGTACTGACCACGAGTGTGAGAGCAAACTCAGTGTGTCCACAGCTGTTTTACTTTCTCAACTGATTTGAATTAATCCCTACAGAAAATGACGCAGGACAATTCCCTCAGTTCTCTCAAGGAAGGTAGACAGCTAGTTCTGCTCTAGATGCACAGGAGAGACGTCTGGGTGTCTCAGGACATCAGGGCTTAATTTTCTCCATTGCCAGAGAGTAGCCTGTGTGACCTTGGGCAAGTTACTTAACCTCTCTGTGCCGTTTCTGCCTCTATAAAATGGAGATGAGAGTAGAAAGCCTCCCATAGGCAGTAATCAAGATTAAATGAGTCGATGGCTACCAAGTGCTTAGAACAGCACCTGTTCATCATCCCACCCGTCCTTCGCCTGCCCTGACCACGAACAGCGCCATTTACCTGCACTTGCTTCAGAGTTGCCATAGCAACCCTCGCAGCCTTGCAAACTGGTTCACCTGACTCCACCCCCCCAGAGCAGAGAGACGTGGGGGGACTTCCCCAAGTCACAGCAGTGGAGCCCCACTGCAAACTGGGGCCTGCCTGACCCCACCTGGTGGGCTCTGCCGTGGGCCACACGGCTTCTTCCAGAATAGGACTGGAAAAGATGGTGCATCACAACCCAAATGATGTGGGGCGGGGGGTGGGATAAGGCAGCCTGCGTGGGCGTGCCACTGCGAAGGGTCCAGCTCACAGCCTGGACATCCCAGAGGACAGGCCAAGCGGGCCTCTGCTCCACCTGCCCTGGACAACGCTGGGTTGCTGGCAACCCACGAAGCCAGCAGACACAAACTCAAGTTCCCAGCATCACTAGGAAGGGAGGCCGCACCCTCTCTGAGGCTCCCCACACGACTTCTCCAGGCTGTCCCATCGGATCAGGACCCAGAGAACACCTGTCCCCGGGAGGGGGCCCCACCCTGTCCCCACCAGACTCACCAGCTCCTCACAGTGCTCGTGGCGGAGGCGCTTGGCGATGTCCAGTGGCGTCTCTCCTGACTCGTTCGCTGAAAGGAGGGCAAGAGAAACGCGTGGTTTGACATCGAGACCATCAAAGGTGCAGAGAGGCGGCACTGAGGTAAAGGGAGCACAGCTGGTGAAATCCGCAGTGAGTTTGCTCCAGTCGGGGCTGACTGTGCCTTGTGATGGCCAGAATGGCAGCGGGCAAGGTCGCGGAGATTTTACAAGACCGGGTTGGCACTCATTGTACAAGTGAAGCCACCGAGAGCCGGCCACCGCCTGTCCGCGCCGCAGCTCACCGTGAGTGTCCGACCCGGGCTCAGCGGACGGCGCAGCGGGCACCAGGCCGTGACAAACGTCACGCCCCCTTCGCAGCTGTCTATGAATTTAAAGTTGTGTCCTCTCCTAAATAAACCTCAGTCAACAACGCTGGGTTGCCAATTTTTTAAAAAGAAACCTGTCCTTGCTCGGTGGATTGAGCGCAGGCCTGCGAACCAAAGGGTTACTGGTTTGAGACCCAGTCAGGGCACATGCCTGGGTTGCAGGCCAGGCCCCCAGTTGGGGGAGCACAAGAGGCAACCACACACTGATGTCTCTCTCTCTCTTTTTCTCCTTCCCTTACCCTCTCTCTAAAAATAAATACATACAATCTTAAAAAAAGAAAAAGAAGAGGCCTGGCTCTCAGGCAGGTGAGTGCCTCCTGTCTGGCCTTCCTGCCCCCTTTCAGTAGGGCCTCACAGGCATCTCCTAGTGACCCAGCACAGCCAGCTGCCACTGGGCTGCCTGTGCCTGGAGGGGGGCAGGCCAAGCCGAGCAAGGGTCCCCCCTGGAGGAGACTGGGTGCACCTGGCACCCCAGGGCCAGCAGGGGTGAGGTCTGATCCTAGGTGTGGGTTACGAACAGGAGGGCCAGATGCCCTAAACCTTGTCCCAATTGCCCTTAGCCTCAGGGACCGTTGCAGGACCCATCCTCTGTCCCTTGTCACCCATCTGATGCCTGCAAGTGACGACCGTTTAGGGGTGAAGGTGCTGATGAACACCCAGTCCTGGGCAGCCCTGCAGAGCGTGCTGGGGGAGGCTCCTTCTCCGCCCCCAGCCCCAATGGCAGTGCAGTGTCCGCCCAGAGGGCCTGCTCCCTGTGTCTTGGCAGGGATGCAGATGGGAGACAGCGGCCGCTCACCTATCTCGATGGAGGCCTTTCCCCGCAGGAGGAGCTTGAGGCACTCAGCGTTGTCGGTCAGGCAGCAGTAATGCAGGGCCGTGCTGCCCTTCCCTGTCTGTTTGTCCAGGTTCCCACTGACCGGGAGCAGGGGAAGAGAGAGAGAGAACAGTGAGTCACGGCTGGAGGACCAGGCTGCCCAGGCTGGGGACTGAGGCCTGAGCAGGAGAGCAACAAGCCATCAGAATGGCGGGGAGGATGACTCTCAACCCTCCTGCAAGGTGGGCGGGCCAGTGCCACCCCTGCTCCTGTGGATGGGGTGCCCTGGACACAGGCCCCCAGGGAACTGATGGCGATGGCAGACAAGGACAAAGAGGGAGCCAGGCACCCATGCGGCACCCGAGTAGGGGCCCAGGGGGCACCACCTTCCCAGATGGTCCCGGACCACCATGATCCTCCCGCCTTACCCTCCCATGACCCCCCCTCCCCCAGTGCCCAGAGGCCACAGGGAGCCCACCTGACTCGCCCATCCTATCCTACAGAAGGACGGACGAGCTCCTTCCATCTTACTATGGACACTTTCACTGGAGAAGGCAAAAGCCACTTTTTCAAAGACTAAAGTCCCCAGGCCCCTCTGAGCCTGCTCGCCCTGGATGGGCCCTGAAAACGGGCTCCGGGGGGTTGTGAGGGGATTTCGAAGGTTCTTCCAACATAAAACAAGCCCAGGTCTCCCGAGAAGGGCACTCGGGTGCCTCGGACATGAGACAAGCCACTCAACCGCCGGTGGAGGCCACAGTCAGTCAGTCCAGGGCTTGGCGTCTCCCTGAGCCCCAGACCCCAGAGCGGCATCCCGTGGAGCCCACAGAGCCCGCGGAGGGCGCCCTTCCTCACGCTCCAGGCTTCTGTAGGATCGCACAGGAAGGCCCGCCCTGGCTCGGACCCAGGAAAAGTCCAGCACTCGGCCACACAGCCCCTGACTCCTCCCACAGCAGCCCCGGGGAGCAGAGTCAAACTGCAGAGCACCCACCTGTTCTGAACCAGAAAGTCCACAAGGTGCAGAGAAGTCCGGTCCACGGATCGCACAGCAAGGTGCAGGGCGGTCTCATCCGGCTCCTGCAGGGCAAACCGGAGCGTTCCAGAAGCCCAAGGGAGTGTTCCATCTGCATTCAACACTCTCTCCCAAAGCCCTTCCTTCCTTCCTTCCTTCCTTCCTTCCTCCCTCCCTCCCTTCCTTCCTCCTTCCTTCCTTCCTTCCTTCCTAATACCCATCCCTGAGCTGCACAGTGCCCCTTGACCCCCACAGTGGGCTCTGCCCGTGGGAGCCTGCACTTCACAGACTGGTCCTACCTCTCCTGGCTCCGTAGGAGATAACGGGCAACTCAGGGGTTTTGTTTCATAGTCCTCCCGTCCTCTGTCCTTGTCCCTTATGAACATCATGAGAGCTTGTAAGCAGGAGTCTCAGGCCCAAGACTCCAGGAAGGTTCCCAGGCCTCCCATATGCCAGTCGCTTATACCTACCTGCCCCCTGAGTACATACGGACGTGTATTTTAAAAAAAGATTAAAGTTTTCCGTCCTGTACTTATAGGCAAGGCCATCAATGCTACTACCGGGGCCATCTGCACTTCCTACTAGGTAGCAGCACACAGCCACCTCCACCTTTTCTGAAAGTCAGTTCTGACGAGTGTGGGGAGAGACGAAGTGAGGGCTGTGTGTGACCAGGTGGGTGTGAGAGCTGCAGTTAACGCCCATGGCCTGCCCTGGCGGGGGCAGAGCTCAGAGTTGAGCCTGAGCCCTGCCGTGGCCTGACTTCTCTCTCTCAGCCCCCAACGTGAGCATGAGGCTCCACCCTGAGGCGCTCAGGGCCAACCCCAGCCCTGTGTGCCTTTACTCTGGGGGGTCAGGAGGTTTCACAGGAGGGCGTGTGTGTCCACAGGCTCCTGAGAAGGGGCTAGGACCCATGCTGACTCGGGACACTGCAGATCCTCACAGTGAGGACCCCCCCTTTCGGGAAGGTTCCCAGGAAACTGGGAATGTCCCTCTCCCTCGGGTTCCCTGTGGGGAGTGTGGAGAAAGCTTGGGATTGGGGGCCGGAGTACACCAGGCCGGCAGACCTCCCCTCCCCCGGTGGCCTGGGATCTGCTGCCAAGGCCTGGCCCCGAGGCTCCCCCAGTGCCCGAGAGGCGCTGCCACTGCCCCAGAACCCAACGCCAGCCCCTGCACAGAACCCGCCGTTACTTCACGGCCCTGCCATGCTCCCCTCCGCCCTTTCCTTCACTCACAGCGGCCGGCCCCACTCTTACATGTCCATTGGCCAGTGGGATTTTTTCTGTAAGATCCACGCCGTCGGCGTACGCTTGCAGGAGCCCGAAAATATCCCTCGTCTTGACGGCCTCGCCCAGGCTGTGCAGCTTGGCCGCGCTGTCCGCGTGCCTTTTCCGCGCGTACTTCCTTTCGATGTACTTGGCAGTGATGTAGTCCTTCCTGGCGTTCCTGAGGGCAAACATGAGGGCCTCGTGAGGAACCGGGGCCTCGGCTCACAAGTCCGGCACCCACCCCACTCCTGACTACGACAGTTTTTGATAAAAGCCCGGCCCCTGCCCTTCTCATAGGACGCTTAATTGGGGAGACAGTCGCCAGGTGACCACTGTAACACCTGTCTTCACGGCAACACCTTGAGCATGTTCAACAAGCATCGAAAACTTTTAGCTCCCTAAAAGGAGACCTCAAGGTCCAGTGCAGGGGTCCTGTGGCCTTGTGCCGGTGGACGGCCCACGCCCAGGGTGGGGTCACCTGCTCGCAGCCCACCTGCCTTACTTACTGGTCTTGTCCCCTCTTGTCCTCCTGCGGTCGGGCTCCAACCCCACCGAGCTGCTCCCCTCACCGGCTCCCGTGTGCCCCCTGCCCTTGACGACCCACAGGCCTCGACGAGGCACGCTGCCTGCGCTTTCTCCCCTTGGTGGCCTGCACCCCTGCAACAGCTGCTCCCAGGTCCTCTCCAGACGCCTGGCCTGCCCTCTATCAGAGGTACGTACTCTCGGAGTGGTCTGCCTGCCCGCCCGCCCACCTGGCCACAGCTCTGTGACTTTGACTGCTGTGTGACCAGCCCCCCTAGGGTTTTCCTGAAAGGCTCAGGCTTTTGGAGAAAAGCAGTGAAGCTAATGTAACAATACAGTTCGCATGTCGCTCAGGGGGAGGGCTTCTTATCCTGGAGAACAGGGCCTAGGGACGCAAGGGTCCCGAGCCACGAGAGAGCAACAGTTCCGGCCTCTGTGAACAGACTCAGGGCCAGGTGCCCCCCTCCTGCCTGCTGATATCTGTCAATACCCCCAGATGCATCCTGTTCTCACGGACGGTGTGTCGCGTGAGACAAAGCCAGGGCCGGCACACGCCTTTCACCTGGCAGGAAAACACTAGCTCATCTGAGCAGCCACAGGCCTGGGGCTTTATGTCTGACTTGTTGCTTCATTAACGATGTATTTCCCACCTCGACCCGCATATTGTGGTGGGAAATACAAAAGTGAATGAGATGCGACTCATCAGAAAAACATCTGTGAATACCTGGGTGTGACGTGCAGTGGGACAGAATGTGTCAGAACAGCGCCAAAGGCCACGGGAGCCCAGAAGGCCCGGCGACCACGGCAGCAGAGGAGGCGTGAAAGTAGGTGGCCTTTTGCTGTTACCTCAGCCACCTGCCCTGCTTTGGGACAAAGAGGCAGGGAAGGAGTAGAAGTCCTTTCAAATTGTGCTAGCGCCGGGGGAGGGTCTCAATGCAGAGCGAACGCTGACTTGGTGCACTTCCCCGCAGACAGCACGCATAGTTCAGAACCGTCGAGCCCCAGAATAAGCAACATCTCTGCCTTTAGAAAGTACCCTTGGCACTTGGAAATTATCTATCATCTACTTTGCTCAAAACTGACCCCCACTCCAGAAGAACACAGATGCCCTGTCCTTGGCTTCCCAAAGACGCGCCCCCGCCACACGGTTACAGACCCCGAAATTCCCCGCTTTCACGAAGGGTCCTTACACTGTCATCTGTTTGTACATCACTCCTGAAGCCACTGTCCACTGCCCAGTGTCCTTCAGGAGGACACGTGCCATCGATTCCACCTCAGGCTCATTTCAAAGGGGATGCTGCCTCTACAGACGAGGTTTCATACTTATCAGAGCTCTCACGTCCCTCCCCCGGGACACTCTGGTCCGGACGCACCGCTCGGCCTGGGGACCTCCCTCTCCCTGTCCTCCGCCTCAGTTTGCACCACACTGTAGACCTCTCGCAGGAGAACGGGCCACCCCTGCCCACCAGAGCAGAAGTCTAAAGCAGGCAGACCAGGCACCGCGCCAACCAGGCGGACCCCCGACTGCCCTCCAAAGCCCAGTGTGGCCTGGGTGACGGCAGGAGCATCTCCTGTTGTGAGTGCTGCCTCGACAGGCCAGCTGCTGCCTGATGAGGCTCACAAACCTCTCCATCAGGTTTTGTATGCACAGTAAAAGAAAAAAGGTATTTTTCTTTAGAGGAAACAGCACACTCCACATTTGCAAGGACACTGGGGAAGAGAATGAGACCCAATCACATTTCTGGGAGACTCAACCCTCTCGGGCTCAGATGATGCAGAGAAACCCAAGACTGGAGCGACCACGATCCCCAAGGAAGGCAGGCATGAACCCATACACCACCAGCAGAGGGCGATACGCACCACGCCTCCTTCGCACAGGGAGCCCCAACCCAACGGGCTTTGCTGTGGCCTCTTCCTAAGAAAAACAGCCACGCCAAATTTCTAGTGGGACATCCCTAAAGGCTAAGGTGACTTCAAACAACAACAGTAACAGAAAATCAGGCTGAATTTATTCCCTAAAGAAGCAATTGATGTACTCGGCCTCGTCATTCTCCTGCGTCTCAGCACCAGGTTCCAGGTGGCCAGTGTGCGTCCAGAGGTAAGAACGACCAGTCCCATACTTACATGTCGCTGCCTGGGGTGGGCTTGACTGAGTCCTCGGCGGGAAGGCAGCTCTCCATAATCTCGTTAAAGCCCGCGTTCCCAATATTCTTGGCAAGCTGTAACAACAGAAGTCTGTATCAGGGTGCTCAATTATTAACACACGCCCGGCTGCACACCGCACATCCATCTGATGCTTTATTCAGTGGCCACTAAGAAAGACAGCAACACAGCGGTTTGCCTTTAATGAAGACGGACAGAAGGCAAACCCCAAAGGTCCCTGAAGCACGAGATGGGAGGCAGTGTGCCTGTTCCAGGGGAGCGTGCTCCCAGAAGGCCCCGGAGAGAGCACTGGTGCGGACAGGACGCGTGAGAACTGGGCTCCAGGCGGGCGTCCGTCCTCACCCACACCCCCCAAACCTGTGCCCCCACCGAAGCGGGTCCTGCTGGCTGTTGTCTAGGATTTGGGCTCGTATCCTGGTTTTCCTGACAGGCGTTGGGACCGCAGACACACCAATCAGCTGGAGCTTCTGTTTGTCACAAGGGAGATGCCTGCCTTGCCAGGTTGCAGTAACGATAAAATGGGACCCACTCAGGCCCACTCAGGTGAAAGCATTCAGGAGGCTGAAGCGTTAAAAACCTAATATGTTTATTGCACGTGGAAGGCCCTTGGTGGCCAATCAGCCTTCTGACTGGCTACGAGTGGATACATTTTACCTCATGCTGAGCCCCTGGCACTGTGTTTGATGCTGCAGATACAATGACAAATGTCGCGGTTTGTCTCCAGCCACCCTCGTGGGTGGGCACTGGCCCTCTTGTGGGTGGGGCGCAAACACTGAGTGGCTTACTCCTCTCTTCCAGCACCCAGCTTGGCACCCATCCGTGTCTTCGATGTTTGATGCGACAGCCCAGGGCTGTGGTGGGAAGACATTCCAACTTCCCCAGGGAAAGGGATGCCCTGGGGGGCTGGGGTACTTCTGAACTCCTTACTCTCAGGGAGCAGCGTGGACAGAGGGCGCAGGGGTCGCCCTGGGGGAAGAGGCTGCCACCACCACAGCCTCTCCCCTCTCCCGGGGGAGCCGGCTGAAGGCGCTGGGTTGGAAAAGCTCGAGAATGGGGCCGGAGGGGTGCTGAGGGACTGCAGGAACCACAGGACAGCTTAGTGATGGGGAGAGGCACCCTCCTCCTGCCGCCCTGTCCTTGGTGACTGAGCAAAGCTTCTCAGGTGGCCCAAAGCACCGGGCACTGACCATCCGCCACCATCTGCCAGCCAACATCGGACAGCAAACCCCTGCTCTTTGCCACAGACGGGCTGGTGGTCGGGGTGACACACCCCACCAGGCGGCAGGGCCAGCATCCACAACGCTGACGCCTGCAGAGGGTTTTGGGGGCCGTTGGTGTCAGACCCAGGACTGAGCCTCAGTGCCCCGGCCCTGGGTCAGAGCCAGGCATGACTTAACACCCATCTTTCCGCATGACATGGACACCGTCCCCAAGCCAAGCAGCCACTTTCGGGTGAGGGACAGACCAGCAGCAGCCTGTGACAAGGGGTCCCCAAGCGCCCTTGGCAGTGAGAGCAGATGGGAGAGGGGCACGAGAATTCCCGGGACTCGGAAGGCTCTCGCCTTCTGCTTGGACTTGGCAGGGCTGCTAGGGACAGCTGGTCCAAGGAGCCTCACACCTGTGTGTCACACTCGTCCACGCGGAGGAATGTGCTGCCTCATAGTACAGCCAAGGTCCAGCGAGTATTTTGGCTGCGGAAAAACCCCCAGAACTATCAACAAAAGCAAGGCATTTGCAGGTGGAGGCGGCAGGTTCATGGCCGGAAAATGGGGGGCCCCCAGCAGGCCATGCAGATGGGAGCGACGGAAACGGGCTGGCTGGGTGAGAGCCACAACACGCTCGCCCCCGCCCCCCACCCCTAGGCACCATCCCTAGGACTCTGAGGGCTCAGGGCAGACACGGAGCCAGGTGAGGCCTGGGGTGGGGGGGGGGCCAGGATCCAAGTGCCGCCTCACTCAGAGTCAGTGAGCTCAGTCTTGGGTCAGCGCATGAACGCACAATGGGCCCTGCAATGGGGGGGGGGGGTGCGGGGCACTGGGCATGACCCACGATCCGGCCTGAAGGGGCTCCATCTCATGGGGCTGCAATGTGGCCGCAGGAGACGTCTGCACTGAGCACACAAAGTCATGGGGGGCAAGTGCCCGTCCGCAGAGTAGTTACGGGGTCCTGACAGCCACTTTCCTGGCCCAGCACCAAGTCCCTCACCACATGGAAGCACCCTGAGGACAGGGACCCAGAATCGCACCTGCTGGAGATCCTGCTCAGCTGTCTGTGTGGGGCCCAGTGAACCAGGAGGAGCCCCACGGGAGGGAGGCAGGAGGTCATGACACAGCCAGCAAGACAGGCACCTGAGGGTTGTGACCCCATTCTTCAACTTGTTGGAAGAAGGTTGTTACATTACTGACCCCCAATTCCACATCGTAATGTAACGATCTCCTTTGTCCACTTCGTTTATGACATGAACTTGATGGTAGGACACTAGCATCCTGGACCAATGATACTATTTTATGTATGGCCTGAAAAATCAAAGCTGAAATTATGATCTCCTGTGTGAAGGAGGAAGCTGATCTTTTAAAAGACCTGTGCTCACCAGGAGGTTTTCTGAAAGCAGGTTGGCTGTGAAACCCAAGGACGGAGGCAGGTGCGCGGGAAGGTGGTGAAAGGGCAGGACCTCCCAGAACTAATCGGACAAGTGCGTCAGCGACCCCGGTTTCTCTCCCCTGAATGAGAAGTGATTCCAAAAGCAGGGACGGGGAAGACAGGGCCACCACCAACCAGGCACCTTCATGGACACTGCTGGAATCTATTCAACTAACACGGAAATATAGCTTTGAAACAAAGGAATGAACAGGGCCCTGGCTGCTGTGGCTCAGTGGTTGAGCATTGGACTGTGAATCAAAGGGTCACCAGTTCAATTCCCAGCGAGGGCACATGCCTGGGTTGCGGGCCGGGTCCCCAGTTGGGGGCGTGCGAGAGGCAACCACACATTGATGTTTCTCTCTCTCTTTCTCCCTTCCTTCCCCTCTCTCTGAAAGTAAATAAATAAAATCTTTAAAGAATTAAAAGGGGAATGATGACTATCAGGTAAACTCTCTGCAAACCCAAGACCAGAAAACGTGTGGAATTAAGCAAAAGGCTTTTATCAGCAGGAATGTGCTGCGGCCACATGCAGGGACAGGGGAGGCGCTTTACAGGGTGAGCACCGGCTTTTCCAGGAACGCAGTGCCACAATGCCACCCAGGAAATGACGATTCCTGGTTGAGGACCTGCTGTCCCCGTCACAGCACAGCGCTCTGAGCCCAAGTGTGAGCTGTCCCCTGATCTACCCAGAGGCAGAGGGAGGACACGACTCCTGGAAGGGACCCTGCTCCAGGCTGCACCCTCAGGGCCGCCGGAGAGTTCCCTCCCAGCCCAGCCTGCTCTTTCCTTTAACAAGGTGTGCAGAGGTCTAATGGACACACTGCACTAAAAACGTGTGACAACGAACCAAACAGAGACCCTGCTGCCGCTGCTCTGTGAACCGGAAAGGTTCACACGCTCAGCAGACGACCAGGGGGAACCTCTGTGCGTTCACACTCGAGGGCACGTGGAGCGTTCTTCCAGGCGGATCCTGTTAGAATGGCCGCAGAGGGGGAGACACGCATGAGAGCCACCGCTGCCTTGTTTTCACTGGGTCGGCGGTCAGACAGACAGGAGCCGGGCAAGGACGATGAGCTGGGTACAGAGGGTCACCGGGGTCGAAAGAAAGCTCCAGGTGCCTAGCAACGGGCAAAACTGGGGAAACAAAGACCTCGACCCCCAGGCAACCCCTCCACCCCCAGCATATTGCAGGTCATGTGGTTAGGACAGCCTGACCTTTCATGCCGCTCTGCTGGCCATGTGGTTCGGACCCTCCCCTGACCTTTCCTCCCTAGAGATGACACCTAGGCCTCAGCTGTGTTTCAGCTCCAGGCCCAGGAAAGCAGCAGAGCCAGACAAGTGATGTCATGGCTGACCTTAGGACCGGCTGTGAAGACTGGTGACCCTCCCGCCCTGGTGCCCACCAACCAGTGGAGACCTCGACCCTGAAAGGACTCACCTGGAGAGCTCATGAATCTGCTATTGACATCCTCTCCTGGGGCCTCCCCTAAAGCCCCTGCTCTTAGAAGCCCTGAAGACAGAGGCCCTGGTGCATGTCCCTTCTCTTTGACGCCCCCCCCCCCCCCAGGCAGGCTCCCATTACCTGCCACTCCTAAGCCCCAAAGGCCCTTCTTCGCCTCTGTGACTTGTTTCCCAGCCCATTTCTTCTACCTCTGTGACTTCCCAAATAAACGTTCTCTTACAGTTTCAGGCTTGGCTCTGAATTCTTTCCCAGCCAGAACACAAGTACCAAGGTTGCTGAACCAAGGTCCGGTCTGGACCCACCTGTCTAAAGCCTGGGGCCATTTCTACTCCCCCCTCCCACTCACACACATGTATGGGAAGGCTTCAGAGAATCCTTCGTTCAGGTACCTCCCTAAGCAAAGTAAAACAACTGAGTGCTTTAAACAGGCGTGCACTTCTGTTTACAGATGAGTGTTCACGCCTGATGCACCTCTCCATTTACGGGGAACTTAATGTCCGAGAGCAAGGGGTCAGGACGTGGTGTCTGCCCATGGACCTGGCGCACACTTGCGAGTTGGGGTAGGAAGTGGGGGAGGGGAGAGCTGTCCACCTCCTGTGAGCAACCAGACGGACTGACGGACAGAGCTCAGAGCCAAGCAGAGGGAACAGACAAACCTCACAGGATTCAGGGCCTCCTACCTTTGTTTTTCTGATAACCCCTGAGGAGAAGGGAGAGCTTAAAACTGCGCCCGAGAGCAGATTTTTAAAGTGTCTGCAGATGTTAATTCAGCAGCACAGCCCGATTTCTCCACAACGGTGGAGAGTTGGCCAGCTGTAACCCCTACGGGAATGTGCAGACGGACGCTCCGGGGGACGAGAACTAAGATCCGGGCCAGGGTCAGAGGTCATCTCTGCTGCGCAAGACACAAACATTTTCCTTCCAACCCTCTCTCGTGGCGCCCTCTTTAGGAGGCAGCAGAGTCTCCGGAAGAGCAGTTAAATTCCTGAGACTTACGTAAGCAGGTGTAACAGATGGGCGGGGCGGGGTGGGGGGGTCAAGCTCCCACCAGCTCCTGAAAGCGATTGTGAAAATTATAGTACGTAAGCTCACAACTTAAAGAAGTTACGTTTTAAAAAGTAATACTCAGCCCTGGCTGGTGTAGCTCAGTGGATTGAGCGCAGGCTGCGAACCAGAGGGTCACCAGTTCTATTCCCAGTCAGGGCACATGCCTGGGTTGTGGGCCAGGTCCCCGGTGGGGGCCAAGTGAGAGGCACCCACACATTGATGTTTCTCTCTCTCTCTCTCTCTCTCTCTCTCTCTCTCCCTCCCTTCCTTCCCTTCTGTCTAAAAATAAATCTTAAAAAAAAAAAAAAGTAATACTCAAACATCACCACTTCCTCATCCCTTTCACCGTGTGTCACCGTGACCTACGTTTGAAGTCACTGCATGTGCCTGGACTCTGCGAGGCACGCCGGCAGCCTGCAATGGCCCAGCCTGGACGTCCGGGCCTGGGCAGACGGCAAGGCAGGGCTGCTCCCCACAGAAGGCTGGCTGTCAGACACTGGCCGGGGTGGGGCGGGGACGGAAGGACAGCGGCGACACAGGATGAGACAACCCACCGCAAAGGCCAGTGTGCGTCCCAGGCTCCTCGCACGTTAAAGAGTGTGAGCCCTGGGACCAGGTTCAAGGGCCCCCAGCCCAGACCTGGCACGAGGGACCGCATAGCCTTGGGCTCAGTCCTTCCTTTGTAAAGAGGGGGTCACATCCCCAGGGCACAGAGCTGCTGTAAAGGGAATCGAGCCAGCGCAGGTCAAGTGCGTGCTCTGCAAAAGGCCCAGGACAAAAGCAAGCGGTCAGTGCTCCGCCACCAGTCAATCACCACTTCCCACGGCTTTAAGACCAGTTAGGCAGTACCGGCTACCAGCGCCCACCGGGGGGGCAGAGTGTCTTTGAAAATGTCCTGCGAGAGGCTCAAGTCCGTGCGCGCCGTCATCCGTTGCCGCCTGGGTTCCGCCTGCACACACACTGCCGCCCGCGGCTGGCGGCGCGCACCGTCACGCTAACAGCAGCCGCAGCGCGCTGGGACTAGTGCCCCATGAGGCCCTGCGGGGGCTGCTGAGTGTCCAACGTGGGGCCATCCAGGGCGGGCTCAGTGAGCAACTGGGTATCGGAGTCCACTCCAGCGTCTCCCCACCTTGTGTTTCAAGACCATAAAGGAATTCTTTGGAGAGACCGGAAGGGACTGACCAGGCAGTCCAGGCACATTACGAGTTCAGGCACGTCGGATCCACTGGAGTCAACAGCAAGATTTATGGCCCCTCGAGAGGTGTATTGACTACAATAATTGATCTGCTGTCAAGATGACTGCTCCTGACATTAAAGTCGATGGCAATCAATAGCCACTTAATATTTGCTGTCCGACTCCCAGCTACCCCGAGGGAGACACGCGAACGCCGGGGTCCGAGCTGCAGCCACAGGCTTGCAGAACAACCGCACGAGCTCACACTGGGGCGGCCCCCCACACGCCGCCCACCACGGGCCGCCCAGGTGTGCGTATCCCGCTCCTCACTGCCCCGGAAGTCACGCCCAGGAGAGGCTTCGACCTCCTCGTGCTCCACGGAGCCACGCGCGAGAGAGGTTTCTAGAAACAAAGGCAGTTAAAGCAAAGACAAACATCTGTCCCAAAGGAAGAGGAGAAGGCCAGTGAAGGCAGAGCCAAGCGGCGACTGTGGACTTGGCCGTGACTGGCCGATGACTCAGGGAGAGTGAGGGACTTGGGTTCTGTGTCTGTCCCATGAACGGGTGACCTAGGCGAAGTGCCCATCCTATTTCCGGAATCTTACACCAGTCCTGACACTTTTTTTTGAATCCTCACCCAAGGACATTTTTGTTTCATTGCTTTTAGAGAGAGAGGAGGAGAAACACTGATGGGTTGCTTCCCTTACGTGTCCCAACTGGGAATCAAACCTGCACCCGAGGTGTGTGCCCTGATGGGGAATTGAACCCACAACACTTCGCTTCCAGGACAATGCTCCCACTTCCTGAGCCACACCGGCCAGGGCTCAAGGCTCCTTTTTGAGTTCCACTTCACTTTATTCATTTGAAAATAGAGTTCTGCTTGCTCCAACCCACGTGACAAACATCCACAGCCACCAGCCCAGGGGCGTTTCAAGAAACTCAAACGGATTCGCGTGGCCAACCCAAAACAAAAAGTTAGCTTTCGGCTCAGGTTATTTCCATTCCAAAATCAAGAATTCCAACATTACCAGCAGCTCGGACGTTCCAAGCACGTCTAAGGTGAGGGACTGCATCCTGGAGTAATGAACCCCCAGCTCCCGGTGGATTCCGGAACACTCGATGCAGGTGAGAATGCCCAGGTTGGTGGAAAGCCACGTGGGATCTGCCGGAGAGAACAGAGAGCTTGGGGCTTGCGGTAAGCGGGGGGCCAGGTGTCAGAACACTGTCCCGCACGAGAGACCACTCTACGCCAAGTTTTCATGTCACCACGCTGTCTCAGCTTTTTAAAACAGAAGTGCACAAAGCTGTGACTTCTCTGGGACAAGGCTTTAAAGTGCAAGCACTGGCCTTATCTTAAGAAAGAGCACTGTCACTACTAACCAATCCTTTAAAGATAAGACCCAAAGAGATCTTAACAGATCCTCCAAGAAGATATATTTAAATGGGTCCAACACCCCATGAGGTCATTCCTCAAATTATCCCCAAATCTAGCATCAGGGGAAGAGGAACCTCACAGCATTTCTCAGCCTCTCTGCTCTATTTTGGCTGTTGGTTGTTTATAAATGTCACAGAATCGGAATGGAAAAGGCAGCTGGCCACACCGGCCACGCCACAGTCTTTCCCACTCTGTGAATGTTCAGAGAAGGCTGCTCCACAGGCCCCTGCAGCTCCACAGTTCCATCTTCGTTAGAAGAATAAGTCAACTCCGTACAATTTCGAAATACTAGCAGTTAAAGTCTACAGTGATATGCCCTGTCCACTGGAAACAAAGCCCCTTGCAGGCTTCACCAGACGCATAAACAAACACTTTATTTTACAGGCTGTGGCCAGCTGGAAGGGGCCCGCAGACCATCCGGATGGTTCCCTTGTTTTCCGGAGAGCAGCACTGGAACCTCACCCAGTGGTGGCTCTCGCAGGGTCCCAGACGAGACAGCAGCTTAGTCACTGTAGACATCCTAGCGAGGGCAGACAGGGTAAATCCCCGGAAAAGCCCCGTAGCCAGCACACCAGCCAGATGACCTGGGTCTCACCCTCCCTCTGTGCTTCTGTTTTCATTTCTCAAAGAGCATCGAAATCTTTTCAGGCTACCAGGCCCTGTTACCCGCTCCTTTCCTGGGAGCCCGGAGGCAAACATCCTGTCCCCACCCCCAACCCAAGTGGTCGGCACACAGCTCAGTGAGCCGGACCCAGCCGCCCGGACCTTCTGTCCGAAACGAGAGGGAAAGCCAGAGCCTGGGCTCCCTGACGCGGAATGGGGGGCCTGGGTCACCTGGTGCCCCGCAGTCACAACAGACGTCGTTGCCCGTCATCCGCTGGACTTCGGAGATGATCTCCTTCGTCAGCTCCTGGACTATGTTGTTCTCCCCGGTGGTGTCGTCTCCCTTGAAGGCATTGTTCAAAGCCTCTTCCTTGCTGTTCTGCAACACAGACATCCACCTGCAAGGGCCACAGAGAGGCCGTGAGCACCCGGCAGCGGGCGGCAGCCCCGGCGAGGCCCGCCCCCGCGGCACTTACACGTGACACTCCTGCTCATCTTCGGCTTGGAAGTGGTACGTCCGGTCATCTGCGCGGCAAGAGGAGTTCCGTGAGTGCCGGCTCAGACAGACCCCACGCAGCTCCCCACAGAGTGGTTTCTGGTTAAGTGACCCCGAGAGTTCCCAGAACTCCGCACCACCAGGGCACCTTCGTGTGGAGTCAAGCACCCTCGCGACCTTTGCCCGCCCTCCTGCCCTTGCCCAGTTGCTGCCACTTTGCAATCCAAAGGGACGGACCTCCTGGCCCTCCATTCGAGCCTGAAGTGGAGAAGCTTCCAAAACCAGAAGCTATTCAATCAAAACCATCACTAGTCTTTCCAAAGCTCTAGTTTCCTTTAACTTGCTACAGAGTTAGCCCCCAAAGTAATGGCCGAGGCCCTTTGAAAAGTTAAAGCTTTTTCTAAAGCGAGTGTCTCAGGCATTGTCTGTCCTTTAAAAAGATTATTATGGTGCCCTGGCTGGTGTGGCTCAGTGGATTGAGCGCTGGCCTGTGAACCAAAGGGTCGCAGGTTCAATTCCCACTCAGGGCACATGCCTGGGTTGTGGGCCAGGACCCCAGCAGGGGGCACACAAGAGGCAACCACACACTGATGATTCTTTCCCTCTCTCCCTCCCTTCCCCTCTCTCTAAGAATACATAAAATCTTTAAAAAATTATAAAAGAAAAAAAAGATGACTATGGGGAAAGTGTAACCCAACATGCTATGGGAGTGTGGTGTCACCAACACAGCGAAAGCGAGAGGGACTGAGCAGTGACGATGGTGGAAAACCATGCGCGTGCACAGGGGGCCTCGGTCACACTGACAAGGGCTCTGCCAGGCAGCCGAGCCCGTCTGCAGGAGAGAGGGCAGGGTGCCTCATGTGCTGGACCTGCCCCACGTGCAGAGCCTCATTCCAACCCTGGGAAAGCATCAGAGACCCACACCAAGGGATATGTGAACAGAAAACTCATCAATCCTCTTCAGAGAAAGCATCGAGGTTCCAAAAAGTCAAGGACAGACTAGAGAACAGCTACAGACTTAGAAGACTAGGAAGAAAGAACAGCTGCCCTGTGGGACCCTGGAAAGAATCCTGGAGCAGGAAGGGCCCGTGGAAACGCTGTCGCGTCTGAGACTCCTGGTCGCGGCAGCACAGGACATGAGTGTCCTGGGACTGATGGCTGCTCACATGCTCGATGACACTGCAATCAGCTACTGGACAACTGCTCTGAGACGTTAGCGTGAGGGGCCTGATGAGGGACAGACAGACATTCTCGGGCTGCAGTCAGCCCAAAGCAAGGCAAAAAAGAATATCAAGTTTAAAAAGAAAAAAGGAAGAGTATCCTCAGACACTCTCTCCAGTTGCTAGGAACCAAGAACCCTTTCCAGCAGCTTTAATAAGAGGGAGGGGAAAACCACGAGATGGGAGAGCTGGTCAGAGCCCCGACGGGGCAGAGGCCAGGGCTAGCTGCTTCTCTGCCCGAGTCTCTGGCTCCAAATGGCGCAGAAAGCCACCAGCTCGCTGTGAGTCGATCCACCACAGAAAGCCACCAGCTCGCTGTGAGCCCATCCACACAGGGGATGGGCCTTGATCAATCTTCTCCTGCACCTTCCCTCCCACCAAGGAAGATGGTGAGACTTGGGGATAATGGCTCAGGACTTGGCCTGGCAGAGGGCGAGGTCGGTCTGGGGGCACGGAGTAGAACAAGGTCCTGGAAAGGCTGGCATTCCACAGGAATGTCCTCCTTGAGAAGTGACAAAGCACTGTCACGGTGACACTATGTGGGGAGAAGCATCTTTTAAAAATGAGCCAAGGATAGAAATGTCTATATTCGGACACACTGCACCCATGGAGGACAGGGCCAAGATGAGGGCTTTTTGCAAAGGTGACACTGAACTGGCCCACTGTCAGCAGTGCCCCCAACTGGAGGGGCGGGCCCTGCTGAGATCAGAGGCTGGAAGGCTCTGCCTGAAGCTACCCATCCCACGTCAGGCACTGGAGCAGAGGTGCCGACGGAGTCCTGGCCAACGTCAGCTTGCCAGAGCATTCACACGTAGTCACACTTGCCGGGGACCCGCTCCCACATCTGTGGCAGGCAGCCGCTCATGCTCAGCAGGGATGAGGCACATGCACGTCACCTGCTTGCCCAGTGTCTGGCATGCAGGTTGGGGACAGCTTGCTGTGGAGTTGTTCCCAGGTCTGAGACAACCGTCTGCACCTAGGGCCTCGGACTGGGGCTGCCACCAGATGCTGGAGGCAAGCGTGGCGTCCCTTCCCCGTGCGGGCACAGCTCCAGCAAGCTCCGTGCCGATCAGCGACTGAAGGGCAACACTCTGCTTATTATGACCACGGAAAGGCCAACCTAAAGCCCTCCCGTGTCCCCTAACCACTGGGAGACAGCAGACTACACACCACCACGGTCTCCCCTTTAACCAGACTTCAGACTTGAATGCAGAGGCAGGTAAGCCCAGCATGATCCTGCTTTGAACCACGGCCAATCCTGCGCGTTTCCACCATGTGGGCAAAGGGCCTGACCCAGCTCCGAGGAGGAGGGTGAGCTGGGGGGCCTTGCTAGGCTGAGTAGGGACACGGGGTTTGGAGCAGGACAAGGTCAGTTTTTATTTTACACATCAGTCTAGAATCTGAAGGACAGAACTGATGACACCCAAACACTTTCTCACGTCACGGTGCTCAGGCGTCTCCTGGAGCTTGTGCAAAGCGTATGGGAACAGAGAAATGGGGTTTGGGGGTTGACCCCCTTGGGCTTCCATCTCCTGACCTAGAGAGGTGGAGGTGAGTGTGCTGTGAGCCTCAAATCACACATATCGCATTTCACTGTGTATAATGCGCACCCACATTTTTGTGCACATCATACACGGGATTACTATACCCATGGTATGTAATCATTATACCCGTGTATAATGCACATCCCTATTTTTCCTCAAAAATTTGGGCAAAAGAGTGTGCATTATACATGGCAAAATAGGATAAAGAAATCCCTGGCCATCTTCAAAGGCGCCGCCCCATGCTTGGGGACACGAGCCAGCACCCTTCTCCCTAACGTGCATAGCCGAGACTTTTCCTCGGTAAACACCACCCCGTGCCCACATCCCCAGCGGCTGCCTTTTGAAAGGGGGCGGGTCCCTTCCTTCCCCCAAACAGTAACCTTGCCAAATAAAACGGCCACAAACACAAGGCCTATCATTTGATGGCTTTCCGCTGTCCTTGTCTTGCTTCCGTCGGGGATGCTGAGTGACCAGTGGCCAGAGCAGGCTCTGTGGTGACTCTTCTGCATGTGCCCCCGACAGAGAAGCACACAGAGGCACAGAGACAACCCTGAGGTCGGGAAGACAAAGCGACTTCACAGCTGGAGGCTTTGCGGGCTCTGCTGGAGACCGGATTCCCCCAGCTCACACGCTTCTAACATCACGCGGGTCACAGAGGGCTGGGCGACAGAACTGTTGTCTTTTATAAAGAAGCGAGGGATTTTCGGCTCACGGGCTGATGTAGAATGATCTTGTTTACGAATAGGACGACGGAGGCTAGGAGCCGAGAGGACATCTCTAGGCTCACAGGGCCCCAAGGCCAGCCTCAAAGTCAAGTCCTAGCCCGGCAGGCCAGCAATTCCGAGAAGAATGAGAAAGCACAGACCTCAGCTGCGATACAGGCCTTTTCCTTCCAAACCCAATTCTTTAAAACGCACAGGTAAAAGGGGCCGATGCCCTTGAGGGCGGTCCAGAATCAGTTCTCTGTGGCACAGCGTCTGAGAATAAACTTACGTGAAATGAGGTCAAAGCACTTCCTCTCCTCGGGGTTGGTCTTCACCTGGCAGGTGAGCAGGTTGAGCTTTGCAGGAGGCCGGTTTGCCTGTGTGAGAACAACAAATGGAGACGGTGGGAAGGGGTGGAGACCGCACTGTGCCGTTCCTCATTAAAGGCGGCGAGGACAGGGTTCCCCCAGTTTGCAAAGATGGTTTTCCGACGGCAGAAACCCACGACGGGCACATCGCAGCATGTCCTGGAAGCTCAGCTCCACAAAGGACAAGTGCCTTACTGTAAGGGACACACAGTGGTCCCACAGAAAGGGGACAAGCGATGCTGGCTGTGAGGCCAATGGTGGTGGCCTCCCTGAGACCCAAATGCTCTACAGCTAAAGCCCAAGACCTTTGGTCCCAACTCCGACTGACACGCAGGCGGCTGGCGGGGTGACCTGGGCCCCCAGCTCCAGTTCCCGCAATCTTCCAAGTATTTTTTGGAATGTAAACACTCACTTCCAGGAAAAGCATAAAAATGACCGAGAAATAATCTTTCCTATTTCCTAAAGTGATGACAGATAACAGATTCATAACCCTAAATGCCAACCATCTGTCACTTACGTTTCCACAAAACCAACCTCATCCACCTCTGACAACCCCCAGCTCGCCCCTAGACACACAAGGGTAGCAAGAGATCACAATGTATGTTTGCCAGGAATGTGTCAAAATGGCTATTATAATTTCAAAAAAATCCTACTTTGCCCCAAAGTGAAAAGGCGGAGGGTAAGAAGGTAATTTTGAAGAATATTTCTGAACGGCAAAGTGCCTCTCGGAAATGCTGGAGAAATCTCCAAACATGGTTGGGCTCATCCTCCCCACCCCACCAGGCTGCTAACGGGAAGATCCCATAAAACACCCCGGCCTTTGATTGTTGTCACCCCTCCAGGTGGCCACCGGCCACACTGAGACTTGGAGATACGCGCATGTGCAGACCCAATGGGACCCTCTCAGTGTCGGGGCGGAAGCGGGGGGCCCCCTGGAAGGGGACGGACCCTGTAGTGGGAACGGTCTGGGTCTGATGAAGCAAGTTTGGGTGGGCAGAAGCTGGGCAATCAGGGCTGTGCTGGACTCTCCTGGTTCATGGCCGTGGGGACCTCGTCTCGTAGACAGAATGACATGGCTGTTCTCTGTGGGCTGCAGACGCCTATCACAGTCCCTGGGTTCCCAGACACCAGCGTGTGAGGCCTCCAACCTCTGCCTAACCTCGCAAACCTGGGCCCCACCCAGGGACAGTGCTGTCGATCCGCTTGTGGGTCATTGCCTACAGAGTTGCCTGGCTTGTCCAGGAACCAGTGCACCGAGTGACAGGCACCGAGTGACAGACGGGGAAGAGGACAGCAGGTCTGCGGCTGTGCGGACGTGGAGCGGCTTATTCCTGTGTTACTATTATCATCTTATTTTCCATGCGAGCAACTGTGAACCCACCTCTGCCTGCCCTGCAGGTCCACGGCGCTGAGGCAGAGCCCGACCACCAACACCCAAGCACTCTGACACCGGTGCTGGGCCCGCACAAAGCCTGCGCTCGCTGTGACCTCCCATGGTCACGTGACTGCATGTGTGCGTGCACGGGGACATGCTGGGCCTACTCGGGGGACATGCTGGGCCTACTCGCGAACTGCGGGCGGCCACTGAGTCTCAGTCACAAGGCAGCGCGAGTGGTTGGTGCCCAACACAGAAAAACGGGGTCATCGCTGACTTCAGCTGCAGACCAGGTCTGTGATGCATCCGAGACCAGTGTCCCCACGAGCCCACCTGAGAAGCCCTTGGCTTAGCAAGAAGCTCAGGAGGAGTGAGCACAGGCCTGGCGTCTGTGCGCCACGGGGCACAGGTGGGTAGTGAGGTCCCATTTTCGTCTCCCTGTTCTGCGTTCCCCCGACCTGCCAGGCCTTTAAAACTCCGCAGTCTTCTTTCTGCAAGGCTGATAATCCCTTTAAAAATGTTTAGATCATCTAAGAACAGGAGACATTTCTTCTGGTTTACCACAGTCTCTGGTCTGCCTGTGTGGCAATGCTGTGAATTTGGCAAAGCCAGCACCTAACGAGACCACTCCTTCCCAGCGCCAGAGAGCACAGTTAGCCCGGGGTTGCGGGGAACAGCAATGTGGGATTTCACCGAATCCGTTCTGGACGCCATCACCAATCCTGTCGGAGCACAGAACACGATGGCTTCTTTTCTTGAAGGCTGACAGCTTCCCGGGGAGAAGCCGGTTTTCCTGACAGTGCAGACGCACCCGTGTTTCCCCGACTTGAAACCCCGACTGGCAGCTGAGTGCCAGACCCTGCGCCCAGACCCCCAGTTACGTAGCCAAGTCTTTGAGAAATCGCCCCTTTCCCCCCGAAGGTAAATGGGCAAAGTCAGAGAGCTGCTGTCTCAATAGGTAAGCTATGTGACCAAATCCAAGCAAACCAAGCAGAAAGGCACCCCTCTCTCTTCTCTTGGCTCCTCTTGGTCAAGGCACATTGTCGCATGCAAACGCCCTGTGCTGCAGCCATGCACGGGGTACCAGGACTCTGCCTTCCGGAGCGAGCACCACACGCAGAGAGGGAGGAAAAGGAGAGGCCTGCACTGGAGGGAGGGCCACCGGGCAGGGGGACAGCCCCCTACCCACCACATCGCCAGCTGCTCCCAGCAGCGGTGATTCCCTGAGCAGGGCTCCCCCCAAACCCAAAGCACCTAGAACTATGCCAGGGCTGAGACCAGCTGAGCTGTCTGCAGCTAGAAAAGCCCCGCTCTGGGGCAGCCCATCCCCCCGAGGGAAAACTGAGCCCCCGTGTCCTCTGAGTGGCCACTGGAGCAGCGGGAGGACTCGAACCGGTTTCTGCCGCCCGCAGGGGGTCCCCGGGCCTGCTTTCACTTCTCTTCGGCTTCGGCGGAGCCCTGGGTCTAGCAGAACACGTTCACGAAGCAAAACCACCGAATGAAGGACTTCAGAGCTATAAACAGGCCTGAAATGAAACTCAGTCTTCTTTCAGGAAGTCATCCCCACGGGGCCAGTGACCCTGAGTGGAGTTCTGGGTGTTCAGAGTGGGAAGGGACCCGGCTGTCACCCCGTCCACAGAAAGTTGTGACTGAAAGAACGGGCTTCCCGTGGTCAACACACTCAGACCTATGTCTCCATGGAAACACACTACACCAGGCTCCACAATGCACGCATGGCCAAGGGGGACGTGGGGACCTAAGTGAGGCTGGTGAGGCAGGACTTCGGAAAAGAGAGATGAGAGAGAGATGCAGTTACTCCGCTGGTCCAAGAGTTCTCTAAAGATGACAGTTGACAGATGCTAGTTCTGCTGCGTTTCTCCCCAAAGCGGACTTAGTGAAAACGAAGGGTCCCAAGGGAACAGGAGCCCTGCCGCAGGGTCATCCTTCAAGTTCCTCAGCGCTGGACGGGCATCGAGCCATGACTCCTCTACCAAGCCTGTGCTGCATTCAGCCCAGCCCAGCCTTTCTCCAGGGACCTGGGGAACGTGGGAGTGGGGGGAGGGGACAGGAGGGGGGGAGAGGTAGGCCCGGGCGTGCACCCACTACCATCCACCCGCAGCACCCAGCCTCCTGCCTCAGGACCTGAAGTGCCGCCATCGCTAGAATTCTCGTCACCAACCAAACAGCCTCCAGCTTTAGAGACTTTCAAAATTGTGTACCAGCCTACCCGGGGGTCATGAGGTCCTGTCACACCAGGGAAGGTGACAATGTGCCCAATGCCACTGCAGGGCTGGGCTGTGCCGTGACTGTGGCCATAGTCCCTGGTCTCCCAAAGTGAGGTCAGTTGCTATTTTATTCGGATGGGTTTTTACGAGGTGAATGCCCAGGGCTCGGTTTCCCGCACACGGGATGACAAAGGACGAGGTTAGGGCTGGGCACCAAGTCCGAGATGGGTCTCCTCTGGGGCTCTGATTCCCAGCGTCCTGACCACGTAAACGTCTTTCCCTGAATGGAAGAGACACCATCCCAAGTGTGACAGGTCCACTTCCCGACTGCGACAGCTGGGGAGCAGCGGGCTGGCTTCCTGCACGTTTCTGGAAGTTGCGGGTTCTGAACGGAGAGCACGTGGCCCACTGACTCTTCCTGACTGCTGGGCATGAAGGCCCACAGGGCCCGGCCCGGCTGGAAATGCATGAATGGGTGCAGCTGCACCAAAGGTGGGGGATGCCTTTAGAGCACATCCCTGGCTCCGCGGCGCACGTGGGACCACTGTGTCCTCTGACGCCTCTGAGCTCGTCACTTGTCCCGCTACAGCGGACCCCGGGAGTTAGCGAGGGTACTCACCGTTCCGTGCGAGATGGTCAGGAAGCCATTTTTAACTGAGCATTTCCTTTTCTGCCACACTTTCCGGATCCTTAGAGATAAACGGGGGGGAAATAAGAGTTTAGAAATTCCAGATGCAGGACCACGTGGACACATGTGTCAACGCCGGCCACGTCACCACGTACCCGTCGCTTTTCTTGTAGAGATTGCCGCTGCGCTCGGTGCCATGCTCCTTGTTCCCCTGAGGCTGGTGTAAGCTGTAGGCCGTGCTCTGGCGAAGCTGGGAATCCTAAAAAACGGTCAGGGAGTGAGGCTCAATCTTGTCCAGCCAGACTCCCGTCACTAAAAGAGCAGTGTGCAAAGGAAATATATGCCCTAAAGATAGCCTTTTTAAATGAGAGAAACTTGCCCTTCTCACCACACCCCAAAAGGGGCAGAAATGTCATACCCATGGACTCCTAAATGCCACCTACCAGGCTGGGGAAGGGAACGTCAAAACCCAGCATCCCCACACCGGCCCAGAGAGAGCCGTTGGAAGGGACAAGTTTTCACGTAATTGTGAGCCTCAAGTCCTTGATGATGGCAAGACGCCCCCCAAAGAGCAAACGCAGCCCTTTCGAGCAGAACAAGCAAACAAACAGCCAATGTTCTGCCTCTCACTTCAGGCAAGATACTTAAGTTCCCCGCCTCAGTTTCCTCCGTGGAAAACAACGCCCAGTGAGGAAGGGAAATACGGTAAGGTTTGAGTAAGGGAACAGGTGTGAACACCTGGTACAGGGCAGGTGTTGGACATAGTCACTTCCCGACCCCATCCATCCCAGAACAGGGGCCATGACCCTGAACCCAACTGCCTGAGGCTCAGGGTGCGCCATCCACTCGGAAGGCTGGGGAACTCCAGCCCCCAGCCCCTCAAGGGCAAGGCCAGCCAGTGAAACCCCGGGCATCCAGTAGGTGCTCAACTGCACTTGACAGACAGCAGTGCGAGTCCTGAGCAGAGAGTGGAGTGGGCGCTGGGAATTCTGTAGACGTGGAGGAGAGAAGGGCAAAACATGGGTATGAGCTCACAGGTCAACCAGGGGGGCTCGGGTCTGCCTCTACCTGTTGTTGGGGACCCCCCCCCCATCCAGTTCACTTCGTCATGGAAGAAACAGAATCAGGATGAAAACCAGTGATCTGCTTGTGATGCAGAGCCTGCCGCAGCCCGAGTGGAGCGTGGAAGGGAACCCAACCTCCAACACCGACCCTCCCTCCCTTACTCCATGTGTCCTCCTCGCAGGGGGAGCCCCAAAAGTCTAGGGCCGGTCTCACCTCCACCGCCAAGCCCGTGACTGCCCTTGGGGGACACCCGGCAATCCGTGTAATCGGAGCTGAGCAAGAGGACCCCACAGGGAAGCCTGCCGGGGACCAGGGGAGGGGAGATTTCACAATAAAAGCAAGGGCGGCAGAGAATGAGGGGATGGCACTCACAGCTGGGGGACGCACGCGGGGGCTTGGAAAGGAAATGGCAGCGGTGGCTGCTCTCCAGGGAAATGAGGACACAGCTTATCTTAGATAAAGTGGCCACTGGGGTAAGGGACAGATAGGCTTGAGTCCGAGTCATGGCCACCTGGGTCCTTGGCAGTTTTCAAAAAGGTAGTTGCAGCATAAAAGTGTTTAATGTCGATGACCCAATTTCTTACTCTTTCTCTTACTGTTTGTAGTTTACATGTCACGTGTGAGAAATCATTGCTTAATCCAAGGTCACGGAGATTTATGCGTATGCTTTCCTCTAAGTGTTTTACAGTTTGAGCTCTAACCTGTGGGTCTTTGGCCTACTTTAGATTTTGACAATGGTGTGAGGTAGGGGTCCAAATTCATCCTTTTGCTGTGGCTGTCCACCTGTCCCAGCATCCTTTGTTGAAAATACTCTTCTTTCCCTGGCTGGTGTGGCTGAGTAGATTGAGCGCCGGCCTGTGAACCAAAAGGCCGCGGGTTCAATTCTCAGTCAGGGTACATGCCTGGGTTGCGAGCCGGGTCCCCAGTAGGGGGTGCATGAGAGGCAACCGATTGATGTATCTCTTGCACATTGACGTTTCTCTCCCTCTCTTTCTCACTCTCTTCCCCTCTCTAACAATAAATAAACTCTTAAAAAAAAAAAAAAAAGAAAAGAAAACACAGTTCTTTCTCCACTGAACTGTCTTGGCTCCCCTGTTGCCACATCAGTGACTACGGACAAGGGTTTATTTCTGGACTCCCAATGCCACCCCACTGCCCAGGGTCTGTCCTGCACCGGCCCCGCATCGCCCGGGTGATCGGAGCCGTGAGCGAGTGTTGCGAACACTGCCCGGAAATCAGAAAGCGTGAGCAGCCCTCCACCCGCATTCTTCGTCAGGGCTGCTCGGCCTGCTCTGGGCCCTTTGCATCCGCACATGGATTCTATTTATTTATTTAATTTATTTTTAAAAAAATATACTTTCTTGATTATGCTACTACAGTTGTCCCATTTCCCCCTCTTTATTCCCCTCTGCCCTGCACATCCCTTCCCCCCCACATTCCCCCTCTTTAGTTCATGTCCATGGGTCATATATATAAGTTCTTTGGCTTCTGCATTTCCTATACTATTCTTAACCTCCCCTATCTTCTATCCACCATTTATGCTTCTTATTCCTTGTACCTTTTCCCCCTCTCCCCACCCACCCCCCTGATGATAACCCTCCATGTGATCTCCATTTCTGTGATTCTGTTCCTGTTCTACTTGTTTGCTTAGTTTGTTTTTGTTTTTTAGGCTCAGTTGTTGATGGGTGTGAGTTTGTTGTCATTTTACTGTGCATATTTTTGATCTTCTTTTTCTTAGATAAGTCCCTTTAACATTTCCTATAAGGGCTTGGTGATGATGAACTCCTTGAACTTGACCTTATCTGGGATGCACATGGACTTTAAAACCAGTCTGTCGATTTCAGCAAAGGGAGCTGGGATTCCGATGGGGGCTGCATTCAATTTGCAGACCAACTGGCAGAACACTGACATCTTCACAATACCGCCTTCCACAAACATGGGTTGTCTAGCGCTGACGTTTTTTAAACTCTGAGATATATACACAGGGCAACTGCACAAAGAAGCAGACAAAAAAATCTTCACCCGAGAAATCAATAGTGTGCTCAGGCGTTCCCTCATTGAACTGACAATGAAGCCTGAACAAACAGACCCCAAAACAGGAGAAATGTCCTCATTTTCCTTGGGGAGTTCACACAGCACTTACGCCTCCAGACAACCAAGGCAAACAGCTCATGCATCGCCGGCCCCTGTCCCCCCTTCTCTCAGAAGGGCGGGAGATTCGCACCGAAAATGTGGGGCATATCCAGGTTTAAACATCAGGGGAATAAATGAGGTGGAGGGGAAATGGAGAAACACCCCCCACCTATTCGGCTCCGTGAAGGACTAAAAATACGCCTGTCACAGACCGAACCACACAGCCAGGAACCATGTCTGCCGCTTGGGGAGGGAAAAGGCCCACGCCGGCAAGGGCCCCGGGTCTTCCCGTCAGGCACATTAGTCAGAGCTCTTCCCGGGTCCCACGGAGGATAAAGGACACCCTGTTCCAGCAGGAGTCAGACCCTCGGCCGGAAGTTCAGGAAGAAATCACTGTTTCATTCCTCTGACCGGGCATTGCTTGAATCAATGAGAAACGCAGGCAAATCTGAAGCTGTATAATTTTAAACTTGTACATAAGAGCAATATAATTGAACGTAAAATTCAACCTGCTTTAGAACTAATTATTTAAGCATCGTCAAGGTGACTTCTAGGTCGCCCAACAAAAATAGTCTTTTTTCACCTGTTTATATGGGTATTTTGTGTAGCACCCTATCACATGAAGATAAAGGAAGCTGACCCTTTCATGTCACCGAGACTTGGGTTTAAAGGAAGGCCAAGGGACAGAGCCTTAAGAAGCTCTAATACAGACAAAGAGGCAGCTGGCCAGCGGTGGGGGGCAGGGAGGACACGCTGCCTGGATTCTCAGACTCTCCGATGTACCCGTACGTCCCTAGAGAGCCCAGGACGACTTGAGCCTGGACCTGAGCCTGGAGCGCGTGAGCCTCAGGTGGAGGTCGTCTGCGCCTTAGAAGGACGCAGGCTCAGAGAGCCTTCACTGTGTCTTCAGGAAGGTTCTCCTGAGACCTGTCAACATCCACACAACCCCTGCCTGTGACGGACAGTCCTCATTCCCCCGAGGCCCCGTCCAGGCTCTTGTGTGGCCTTAGGAAGTGCTACCCACTGAGTCCTGCCAGGCCAGAACCGCCCAGGTGTGCTGAGTGTCTGGGACCCTCAGGGAGGGTGGGGACAGGGGTGATGTGGCATATGTTACACATATTCAGGTTTATTCATAACATCAGAAGTATCTCTGAGCTCCCAAAGACTCCAGAACTGCACAGAAGAGCTTTTACACCTTATCCGCCCACCTCCCAGAAAGCCTGTGTTTACACAAGTCTTGAGGTAAACGCGTCGCCAGGCAAGTCACCTGTGGGTGCGTGAAGCTCCTCCCCCCAGAGAGGGCTGCAAGGGCCGATTCACTCCCCTCCTCCCAGGTGTGACAGGGACGTGCACCCCCATGACACAGCCAGCTGCTGGACGCTTTGCTAAGGACACACCAAGCCACGGTTCGAGATCCCTGTTTTCAAGTCTCATTACCACCTATTCTCCATGTTTCTGGGTCATTTTTCTCAAGAGGGTGTCCGACACTAGATGGTAAAGTCACAGAATATAACAGAAAGGAAACAGACTTGCAGGGGCAGACCAGGGTTCAAGAGCGTTTGTCTTCTCTCTAGCTCAGACTCAGGTTGTGGCTGTGGGGCAACATCGCCTGCCCGGCGAGGCGTCGTGTGGTCACACTGGTGGGGTGGCTGGAAAAGCCCGAGTGAGGCGGGCAGGAATCGGCAGGACAACAGAGAGTGCATCCCCAGCAGAGAGCGAGGGGACAGGGGGAGAGGTGTGCCCTGAGTCACCCCCAAACCCCCAGTCACCCCACCCTGGGAGGCACCCCTCCCTGGAGGCGGCCTTCATCACAGCTCTCATGGCACTGTGCCCCAGTGACTTTTCTGACCCCACCTTGGGGGGGGAGTCCCCCGCAGACGTGTCTTTCTGATCGCTTGTGCGCTGCCTGGCTCAGTCACCACTAAGAACACGGTAGTTAGACGTGTGAATCAGTGAGCACATCCCCACTAAAGCGGAAGTGAAGGCCATGCCAGGCCACCCAGGAGCGTGGCCGGAGAGGTAGGGAAGCGGACACCTGGCCAGAGGGGGCTGATGAAGGCCAGATCCGGGCATGAGGTGACACGTGCAGGCCGGGCCAGAAGAGCCAGGGTCAGAGGAGGGTCAGGGCCGTCATCGCGAACCTTGGCTACGCAGACAGCACAGGCTAACCAGCCACACCCTGCCAGACAAGGACACTTTACAAGCCGCCAACAACCACGAGGGTAGGGCAGGGACTTGATAGTGCTATAGTGGGACGTGCCCGCGCACAAGGCCACTGCGGTGGGTGCCCGTGCAGTGAGGACGGCGGCAGAAAGCCAGGCGGATGGGGAGAATGAGCAGCAAACCAGCCATGCGGAGAGGTTTCCACTCTGAAAAAGGGATCTTCCCTAACGTTACAAGTGTGGTGCCCGTACAGGCAGTTCACTGGACCATTCTTCAACTCGTCTCTATGTCTGAAAATTTTCATAGTAAAACAATGGAAAAATCAAGCTGCAGCATCCTCTTTATAGTGAGCGGAAACATCAAAACACATGAACATCTGTGGTGCAGAGGCAGGAGGGGCCCCGGGACCCACACGGGCAGCCTCCTTCCCTGACTGTAGCCACAGGGTGACAGCCAGAAGCAGCCCAAAGCCAGCAGAGGTGACAGTCACACCCTCACTCTGGTTGGATGATCGCTCTGAGAGACTTCCAGGCAGGAATGGGGACAGTGGCCCCTACCAACCACCCACACAGCCTCCTCGGGGCACGTTCCCTAAGTTTTATGAACTGTAATTATGTAGTTAGAATTTTTATAACACCGAATAAAAACCAACACCTTCAGTTTTCTAGGTCACAGAAGAGAATCCAAAAACGGGGAACAAAAGCCTCAACAACAGCGCCCCAAATGTCAATTCTCAGTGTCACTGGAGGGGCACACGATGGAACCCCAACCACAAAAATCATTTTAAAATGTGTAAGATTTAACTTACACATATTGGTGGTTACTTGCAGCTGGGTGCACAGACTGTCCAATTCAAGGACTGCCATCTTCCACGAGCAGTGCAGAGTAAGAACAAGATACTCTGTGTTTCAGAGTATTTTGTTTCCCACTTTCCCGACCAGGAGACCAGGGCACACCACAAGTGAAAGTGGGGCAGGAAGGAGGCTTCACCTGACGGCCGTGTGCCGTCCGGGCACACGGCCTGGTCAACAAAATACACGAAGTAACAAACCACAGTGACTTCCAGTCTGTGCCAGCGAGCTCCTTTTACTTCTCTGTAAAGCCAGGAGCCCTGGCAGTTGTGTCCCACCCCCTCCCCCCCACCCCCTCACTGCCACCAAAGCAAATGCAGCAGCACCCAGAGCTCCTGGGGCCCAGCACCAGCTCTCCTTTGTCTTAGTCCCGAGCTCTGCTTCCCGGGGTACGCCTCCCCCCCCCCCAGACAGAAGCACTGCACATGGTCCCCACTATGCAAGGGATGGTGGCCGCCTCAACGGGGCGGGCTGAGCCCAGTCTTCTAGTGACACCTAAGCCGCTATTTTCTCCACACTCCAAGTTCTTTTCTGTTTCTTCTTCTGCTTCTCCTCCGAGTCTGGGAACATCAAAGGGTCAGGATGTATATTCTCCAGACTGGGAGGAAGCTGGCAGGCTGTGGGTCATGGCCAGCACCACCCCAGAACCTCAGTCCGCCAATCTCTGGCTTAGCTGACCCATGCTTACCAAGAGCCTGCTCTACGAGCCCCCCAGTCGCATCCCCGATGGCCGGAAGGCACGAGGGCACCCTCCAGCTGCTCCGGGTGTCGCTGCAGAAACAGCATCTGTGCGCTGGTGGACTCAGCCAACAGCCGGGCGGGGGTGTGGGCAACTGAAACAAGCCTTTGGGACAGAATGTGCCCTATGAACTCAGACCACGGGGGCGGGGTGAGCGGAGGCAGCATCCGGAGACTGGCTTAAGGTGGACTCAAGGCTCGAGTGGAAATCAGTACGGCACGGGGTGGGGGGGCTGCTTCACTTTCACAGAGAACCACCGCAGATGGGCAAACGGTAAACTTTCCATTTCACAAATATTTGTGCATTCAAATGCTTTAGCCTGTAATAGAACCCACTGCTGTCGAGAGAGAAGGGATTACACAAAAATGCTCTCGTTGCTAATATACACACAGAAGAAAGCATTTTTTGAAGTTCATGAAGAAAGCATGCAAAAATTCTCCAATTTATTAAAATACTGAACTACTTACTCTCCTAGACTTCGGTCACAAGAGGTAAATGCATTTGGGAGAGAAACAACAATATTCAGTTACAGTACAGGAACTTAGGACAAAACAGAGCAGGACCAAATTACCAACAGCCAAGCAGCACTCTCCTAAAAGTAGCTTAATGGGGTTATTTATCTCAAGTCCACAAGCGATACATTTAGACACATTGCTTCATTGACAAGGAAGTGGACTTCTGTTAAATTTCACATTATAGTGTCCACATTGTAGCAAACGTATTATAACATTCTGGTAGAAATTTACTTTTTAAAGCACAAAGTATCACTGTGAGTGCACAAGCATGCAGAGGGGCGATTCCATGAAAGGCATCGCCAGAGAATCAGGTTTTCTGCCCACGAGAATGTGGCGGTGAGAGAACCCAGTTCTTCATGTCTGACACAACCTGTGGAAGGCTCAGGGGCCACCCTCACCTGCTGATGCCCACATGGCCAGCATCCACGTCTATCAGGCAGGGAAACCCGAGTTCAGGGGGAAAATCAGCGACGCAACTAAAGAGCGTCTGTCTGATGGAGATGCTAGAGCTCCTCATCTAGGGACCGGCGGAGCAGTAAGGGCTACACGCTGCCATGGAGGCTGGACCCGTAGTGAATGCCCCCCCCCATGAAATATATTTAAACAGAGAGTTTTTTAAAACCACCCTCCAAGAACAACCTGAACGTTCCCATGCACCTGGGGAAAGCCCCAGAAGGAACCGGGAGCACCTGGCGGGCATCATGTCGCCTTCCTCAGTCCCAAAGCCACCAGACAAACTGTCAAATAGCCCAGCTTCACAATGAAATCCACTCACCTCCTTCTGTTCCACCTGCAATGCTGACTTCAAAATATCTCGAAGTTGGATCAACTGCCTTCTTTCTTCATCCTGGGCCTGTTTGATCTTTTAAAACAAAACAAAGAGACAGGCATGCTGGAGGTCACAGGCCATTCCCACATCAACGGGACATGTGCCTCCTTGCTAGACAAACCCTGCCTCGCCCCTTGGGAGAGAGAGGATGGGAGCGCGGACCCTGGACTCCATGGGGCCCTACCAGGCTGTTAGCTTCCAGGTCACCCAGCAGTAAAAACACAAGATTATACAGAAGCAACATCCACGTGAAAGCCTTTGCGGCATAAAATGTGTTTCATATAAAGGAGATAAACGGTGATGGATACATAAATAACACTAAAAAGTCACAACAACAAACCCGTTTTAACACTGATGTGGCAGGGAAGCTACTTACTGTGTGAAGATCTGTTGATAGTGTTTCAATGGAAGGCTTGAGGTTTTCAACGGCTTTCAGTCCATCCTGGAAGAAACTAGGAAGAAAGAAGAGCGGACGCAGGTCACGTTTCAGAGAAGAGACAACGACTCTGTTAGGAGAGATGGGGAGACAACTTCTTCACAGGAAGGCGACGGAAATCATTATGTCATCCCTGGGAAAAAAGACAGGATGAACTGAACCCGAAACTAGTACTAGAACCAAGAGACACTCAAGGCTATGGGACATGAGTGGGAAGGAACAGCAACGAGCCAAAAGATCGGTGATTTCTCCTGACCCGTTACAAGCGAGCCCCAAGTTTTCCATCTGGAACGGGAAACAGGACTCCCCTGTCAACGGCAGCGAAGGCCTTGGTTCAGGACTGGGAGAGTCTGAGGCCACAAAAGCAGGGGGTGCAGACAAGAACGAGACCTCAAAAACCTTCCTTGACAGGTGACTGAGAAGTGAAAAAGAGGAAGAACGCAGAAAAATCTAAGCAAGTTTGATGCACCCAAAGGGCATGCCCCATCGGCAGAGTCTGGAAAGTGGCCGAGAACTTGAGATCAAAGATCGAAAGGAACCTGTTTCTTTCTTTTTTTTTTTTAAACTCAGAACTCAACGCTTATGGAGTCCTTTATAATTAAGTGATTCCCGAAATACAAGACGCTAGACAGGGTTTTCTGCAGCGACTGGGCTGGCGGTGCACACAACATGCCCCGTCTGAAGCATGTGGCGTGTGACACGCCTCCTCTGGAGAGGAGTGGAGAGAACACTTCCCGGGGAGATCGGGGCAGAGCCCAGCACCTGTCGTGCCTACGTGACTTGGTCCCAAGCTTCAACCCCCACCATTAACGCATCATTCACTAGGTTCCAGACACACCGGGCTTTCCCTCTACGGCTACCGCACCCGTCCAGCCACAGGCCCTTTTCACGTGCTGTTTCTGCCGTCTCACGGGTTCTACCCACTGCGAGGCGTCTGGCTCGCCTGGCAGAGTCCCACCCCTTCTTCGAGCTCTGAGTTCTACACCACCTCATTGGTGAGGCTTCCCGTGGCTCCCTGCTTTGAAAGAGGTCTCCTTGCTACAGTCTCCCATGGCATACTGTCTTTTGCTTCAAAGCATCTACCATGACTATCCTTATGTATTCATTAGCGTGATCATTTAAAAGACAAACCCCCCCATTAGGCCCGAAGTTCGAGGGGGGGGGGAGGGGACCGGTGTCCACAAAGCCTGGTCCCTGTCAGGAACCCAGTGTCTGTGGGATGAAGAAGCAAGTTGCTGAGGAGGGAAGGAGATTCCACCTCTGCCAGTTTACTGGAAACAGAGAGGCTGTCCCCAAACAGCGGCCGGGGTTCCCATGTGCTCCTTTGAGGGGGGCTTACTGCTTCTAGACTCAGCAAAGGTGCTGTGGGACTTTCCCGCATCAACTACCTAACACACAGATAAGGCTGGAGAAACAAGGAACGTGACCCGTATATACCTGTAATTCCCAGGGTTGGGGGGAGGGGAAATGCACCCACTGGCTGCGGGTTCTGGACCATCGCTAGCTGGCTCTCGGGGGCCACAGCAGCTGGGCTATTTGGGTTTCCGTATCTTCATTTTTAGACAGACCCACAAATTACTTTATATTCTCACTCCTGTACAAAGGTGCCCTGACAGGGATTGTGTCAGAGTCACTGGTTTCTGCACACGAGTGTGTTCCCACTGCTGGGGCAGAAGGGCCACGTCGTGTGCGTCGCTGAGTCTTGCATTCCTTGCACACCGGCCGGCCGGCCAGCGCGTGGCAAGTGCTCCTTTTAGATGGAAGAGAATGACAAGAACACACACAGGAACAGGAACGGGACACTGGACTTGTCCCCCTATCCCAAGCTCATCCGGTTCTCACGTTTTGTTTCAGTTCTGCAGGATCTGGCAGAAGGAGGGCCTGCTGGGTGTGGTTGGCAGGGTAATAATATGGGTGTGACAGTTCATAGTTTTAATTCAAACAGTTCACCTAAAATGTCATACGGAATGCTTGAGTGTGGTATTGTCATTATAGAATGACACGCTTATGATTATGTAATAGAGGATTTTGTAATAAAAAAGGGGCACTATTTGTGCCAGCCCCTGTACGTTTATTTTTATATAGCTATTTCCTTCTTTAAATTCTTGTGGTGGGGGGGAAGGGAAGGAGGGAGGAAGTGAGGGGGGAGCAGAGACAGAGAGAGAGAAGACAAACTCAGGAACAGGGAGTAGGAAAAGTACCACAGGAGACACTGAGGAAGGGCCCCCGCTCCTGGGCATGGGGGCAAGTGCCCAGCTCCAAGCATCTCCCTGCCTGGCAACTGTCCCCATGGTGAGAGAGCCCTGCCATGGAGTCCAGAGCCCAGAGAGGTGTGTCTCCTCACAGATGTTGTGTCCAGTTGACACCAGACAGTGTGCTCAGGACACCACCACAAATTTGGGTGTGAGACCGGGATTTTGTCTTGGTCATTGCCTAGCCCAGCCTGACTGTCCACCTGGAAAAGCCCCTCCGTATGAGTTTTGAACCTGCAGCTTCCTGCCACCCTCCCTCCACACTGGGACACACGGTGGCACCTCCGTACACCTGCAAAGTGACACCAGCCCTGGCCATGGGGCAGGTGCCAAATGGGGGTGTCCTGGGGCTGCTCTGCGGCATGCCACCACCGTGACAGCCCGAGCATAGGTCCCGGCACACCCTGGGCTGCTCCTGTTCCCACTTTTGCAGGCTCTTCCATCAGGCAATGTTCACGCCCATATTGCCACATATCTGTCACGTTTGTTTTCTATGAAGAATTTTCTAGCCCGGCTGACCAAATTCTCAAGCCTTTAAACCAGAGCTATCAAACTCATTTTCACCGAGGGCCACATCCGTCTCGTGGTTGCCTTCAAAGAGCTGAATGTAACTTTAGGACCGTATAAATGTAACTACTCCTTAACAGTTAAGCGAGAGCTCGGTACTGCCGCCGGGTAGAAATAAGGTGCCAGGCTGGATAAAACAAGGTGGAGGGCCGGATTCGGCCCACGGGCCTTGTGTGTGCCTCCTGTGCTGTAGAGTACACTCACTCAGATTCAGTCTTTAAGATCCCTCCAAACAGGGTGGCCTGATGGCAGCACACTACACCCAGGGCCCATGACCCGCCTGCGTTCTGCGCCCCGTGCCCCCTGCCCCCGGTACCGGCTTCTCCGGGCCCTGGGCCTGTGTGCCATCCATGTCTGCATCCCAAGCTCCCCCAGCAGTGGCCGGTCAGAGTGGTTCTCGGCAGGGACTTGCCAAAGAACAAGTCACTTCAACACTCGACCACCTTTTAGAACACGGCCATTCTGGCGGATTCTGTTGTTGCTTTAAAGATGGCTTTATCTCTGGATCCCACTAGAGAGTGGGATCCAGGAAGTAGGTGGAGATGCGAATTCTTTCCTTAAGTGAAATAAAAGACAAAGAAAAGGAAGGACTCTTTGAAAATGCTTAAAGCCAAAAGCAAAACAATGCCTCTCTCGTAGTTCTAAGGGTGACCACTGACCACGACTCCCAGCGCCTGGCGCACCCAGAAGGCCTCGCCACAGCTGCACAGGCCAGCGGCCCCACCTCTGGCCACAGGCACAGCACTCAGCGGGCACAACTGCGCTCCTGGGGTGACAGGCGGAGAACACTGAGGAACCCTGGGTGGATACACAGGGCATGGCCTCAGGAGCGTGTGCCCAATAGCCGAGTCACTCGGGCCCCACGTTCTGTCCCCCAAAGTATGGACCGAAACAGTCACACCTCTTGGAATGATCTGATGGTGCATGGCGTGTCCATACACGTGCACACATGCATCCTCAAAGGAAGCACTGGGTGAGGCATCGGCTTTAAAGCCTGCTGAGCCCATGCCCATAAAAGGTCAACTAGTGCGCTTTTCCAAAGTGGCCTGTTGCTACCCAACTGATCAGTTTGGGCAAAATAAAGAAGAAAAAGGAAATCCAAGAATAGCTTCTTAAAAATAAAATATCAGTGAGGAAGCGACCCACTTCCTAACCGCCTTGCATAAGGTTACAAGGATAAGGCACTTGCATGTTAATCACCGAGCCAGGGCCCCATCTCTGAAAGGATTCATCCCGAAGAGCCCGACAGGTTAGTGGGTCTCTGCCGTCCTCTGAGGCTGCCTTCCCACGTGGCGCTCTCCTTTCAACCCAGGATGAACCACACAGCACCTCTCCCTTTGCCGAGTGACCTCGGCTGCCTCAGAAAAGCTACGTCGCCAAAGCAGGATTCAGAATTCCAAAGCAGAGTCCACTTTGACTCAACAGTGTGAGTCACCACGGCAAGTACGTGCCAGGTCAACGGGCCGTGCGCTGCAGGACAAAGTCAATGCCACAGCCCCTTTCCTTAGGAGCACACAGCGCAGGGGCGATGTCACACGCCAGAAAAGATGTCACCGCGGAAATACTGGAGTAGAAGTAACTGCATCAGGGAACACGCAGAATGACTTTAAGGTAGCAGCTACACCTGAGTGAGGTCTTAGGGAGGGACAGATGTTGGGGAAAGCACAGAGGGAACAGAATGACCTCCTAGGAAGAGGGGACAATGGGACAATGTCCCTCCCCGGCTTCTCCTCTGCTAGCTCCCACTCATCCTTTAAGACCTCAGAGTACGTCTCCTCAAAGAGGCCTGCAGCTCATGCAGGCGGTACCCGAACCCTCCGACGCGCCCGGTGCTGCATTCCAGCTGCTGGGAGACACAGTCACAGCAAGAAGCAGGAAAGGGAAAGAGAAGAGAGACCCCTGCCCCCCATCTTCATGTCCATTCGGCCTTTCCATCTTGTAGTTTCTTAGAGTCCAGCACTTTGGAACATGTTTTAAAGATTTTACTCATTTATTTTTAGAGAGAAGGGAAGGGAGGGAGAAAGAGAGGGAGAAAAGCATCAGGTGTCTCTCGTACGGCCCCAAATGAGGCCCTGCCTGCACCCCAGGCATGTGCCCTGGCTGGGGATCGAACCACAACCTTTCAGTTCGCAGGCCAGCACTCAACCCAGTGAGCCACACCTGCCAGGGCTGGAACGTATTTTAAACGTCCAAGTCTGTTGTTCTAGCCCGACCCCTCCTTGACTCGAGCAAGAACCAGGCCTGGGTGCACGCTGTCTTATCTGCAGCATCGAGGACAGTGCTTGACACACTCTTAATAAGAGTGAATGAACCGGGGCCTGTTTACATTAGCAGTGGGGGTCAGGGTGTACACGCAAGATGAGGAGCAGGAAAGACAGCGAGGCTGAGAGGGAAGGGCCGGAGAGTGATGGGCTCACACGTGCAGCCAAGTGGAGTGCTGGAGGCCGCCCTTGAACGGGGACACTGGCCCTTGTCTTCTGCACACTGTGCTCGCCGCTGCTGTTTGCTTTACAGGACACGTAATACCTGAAACCTGGGCCCAACACCCGCAGGGTTCTCCTTTAACAGGATCCTCTGCGAAAAGGGCAAAGACAAACCTACACGATCCATCACCTCGGTAGACTTTTACGGTGTTTGTTTATTGAGGTACCCGTCTCAGCCCTAAAATCCAGCCTTCCAAGTGCACGATTCAGTGGTTTTGAGCATATTCCCGCCGTTCTGCCACCATCAGCGCCGATTCCAGAACACTGTCATCACGCCCCAAAACCCCATTCCCCACCCCCCCACCCCCCCGCTTCCCCTGAGCCCTGGCAACCACGAAGCGGCTTTCTGCCTGTGGATGTGCCTGTCCCTGAACTTTCACACACATGCAAGCATGCAGCGAGCGGCCCCTCGTGCGGCTTCCTCCCCTCAATGTGTTGGCAAGCTTGGTCTGAGCTACAGCATGTGTCCGTACTTCCGTCCCCCCCACCGTGCCGGAGACCAGCCGGAACTGGCCAGTGAGACAGAAGTAGTTGAAATAACACCATGACAAAGAAAACTTACTTGCACTGGGCGTGAAAATACTTGATCAGATTCTGAAGTAAATCCACTCCCTTCTTAATCTTGATTTCATTGACCTTCAGCAGATACTGTTAAAAAAAAACAAACGACAAAAAACACATGTCACCGATAGAAGCAAATACGAGCTTCACGTGAGCCCCTGAGGACACCTCCCGCTGTGGGCGCAGGCTTGGTATTTCCCGAATGCTGTAACTAAGTGCTCCTTTTAGTGTGGTGCCCCGTGAATGCTCTGACATTCAGGTAATTAAATGCTTAACTTTTAAGTGCCAAGCGCTCCCAGTAATAAGACGGTGTAGGAGAAATTTCTGCTCTCGCTCCATGGAAGAATGAGGAGGACTAGAATGAACGGGACTTCACGATTGCGACCATTCCTGCCTGCGTGCTTCTCTGCCCCAGGTCCCTTTCTTCGGGCAGCTCATCATCTGGGACACTCACAGCTAATCTTCCGCAGTTACGACTCTTGTTGACGTGTCTCTAAACCTCAGGCACTTCCCTGATACTTCTACCAAACGTCACTGCTCTAAAAGCCAAGCCTGAAACTGAAATGCATTACAGCCATTGTTAACTTGGGGAACTCATCAACAAGCACGAAGACATCAGGAAGCCCCCGGGGTCCACAAAACCAGCCTCCGGAAATACATCTGCTCTTTGCTAAAGGTTTCTGGAACAAAGACTCCATAAATTCACTCTCCCTGAGCTGTCCGGATGTGGTAGAAAGGACGCGGAGCGCGGGTCATCTCTGAGACTGGATGGCCCAAAAGAGCCTGCTGGGCCCCGCTGCCCACACAGGCTTCTCCGCTGTGACCTGGGAGACTCGCGGTCAAGTGCTCCCCCAGGTCTGCCCCCACCCGGTGCAGATGGGAGGCCGCTCTGAGACAGCCAGCTGCAGACTTCCCTTTTGTCTGTACGGCCTCTTCCCCTTCCTTCATTCTGATATCTATTCACTGTTATTTGAATAAGCTGCTTGGCAGGGCATCAGAACGGTCACGTGTTCAAAGGATCCTGGGCAATGTGTCGAACTTTAAAATGCGTGTACCCTTTGGCCTACAAATTCTATCTACAGGAGCTCATTCTAAGAGGCTGACCATAAAAGTTTACCAAGGTGAACAGGAAAGAAGCTTCACTGCAGACTAGTTATGGAAGTGAAAAATGGCAACACACCAAGCGTGTAAAACAGGATGAATGTGTGGTGCATCCACACCGAGAAACGCTATGTAGCCGCTGAGCCGACAATGCAAAGCCTGCCACGTGGAAAGGTGCCCATCCTCACTGAGTGACAGTAATGAAGTCACAGAGTGCCAGCAGAGGACAGCCAGCTCACACTGACGAGTCTAGGCAGGCACACACCGGGACGGTGAAACATGTGTAGCTCCACGTCAGAGCGATTATCCCCGGGAAGTACAATTTGGGGTGATTTTAATGTCTTTTATATATTTATACACACACACACACACACACACTTATACTGACCAATATTTAAAAGTGTATTATTTTTATAATGAGAAGAAAGCAAGACAGGATCTCACACTTTTCCCACTGACAGAGGCCCGATGCGGCACACTAAATGCCTTTATAAAGTTCCTTCTGAAGGAAAGCAGATCCATGGCCTTGGAACACAAACCTGAAAGCCGTTCTCCAGGTTAGGTCTGGGGCAACCAGAAAGGTGGACACCCACCCAAGGCCCAGCACTTGCAAGGCTTGCGGCCGCCGGCCCGAGGCCACGGCAGAACAGTTGTAACTGCTGTCCAATGCTCGGCTCAGGGGCTGGGTCCTTGGGGACCTGCTTTCCATGTGCCCTTCCTTCCCCAGGGGTGGTCCCTCCAGCCCATTTGTTTGGCCAACATCCGCTGTCATCGTCACATGTGTCCTCCTCTGTAAGCTCTGAGTGCACCGCCCATCAGGCCCACCTGCTTCTGCCCGCACAGGCAGGGCCTCGCTCCGCTACCTGTTCCGAGGTGCTGGGAGGAGGGACCCCCGGGATGCTCGGCACAGACGGGGGCCCACCAGCCACTCGGCACTGGTGCAGAGGCAGCAGCTAGACCGTGTACTAGCAATAAAGTAAACTGTCTGCCCCAACCCACACGGCCCACTCCCCGAGACCTCAACAAGGAAAAGTGCCCACAGCAGCTGCCCACCCCCGACGGCAGCAACAGCGCCCCCCCTTCGAGAAACCAGACCAAGGGAATCCCACAATGCACCCGGGGCTCTCCGAGGCCCCTACGTGCACAGGGACGCACACGGGGACGCACTCGCGGGGACACCTGACCTCGCACATCTGCAGCTGGAAGAAACGCCGCTCCTTCTCCATCTCCTCGGCGATCTCAGCCCCGCTGACCTCGGTGCGGATCATGCCGTGCAGCCTGGCGTGCTCCTTCTTCTCCTTCTCTATCTTGGTTCTGCGGGGAGGAAAAAGCGAGGACGGCTCGGACGCCTCTCAGCGTGCGGTCCAGACTGGACGGCATCACTGGGTACGGACACTCACCGGCCTCTTAAGGACAGGGCAGCTCCTTAACTTACGGGAAGGAAAATGCATGTTTGGTCACAGAAATGTCAAACTCAGCCTTTCTGTGGAATGTTCACTCAATGAAGCCTTCCGGAGCACCCACTCTGTGCCAGACCGGGCTCCGGGGAGGCAGAGCAGGCCCTGCCCGAGGTTCCTCCAGCCTCAGTGTCCTGTCTGGTGCCCGGCAAGCGGTCCATCAGGCACTGTGAGGGCAGCGACAGTTCCCCGCTACCTGTACTTGACCCTGCTTCCCTCTTGGTCCCCCCCACGTCTCACTCGGTGAGGTCCTGCCTGGGACAGGGTCAGTGCTGGAGAAGGAAAGCTACCTTTGCAGCTGCTCTGACTCCTGCCTGTGTGGCATCAACAGCCCCACAGGGACCCACTGCCACACGTCCAAAGACAATGGACCAGGCCGAGGAGCAGCTCTGAGCATGCCACAGTAAAGAGCATTTGCCACGGTAACTGACCTTTCATTCTAGAGAAGAGGAGATGAAACAAAAACCACAGAAAGCACTCAAAAACAAACAAAAAAATAAACAAACCAAACCAAACAACAGAAAGGCTGCCATGGGGGGGTGGGGGGGAGAGAGAGAAAGAGAGAGAGAGAGAGAGAGAAGATATTTTCTGGTGAACCTTGCAGAAGACGCCGGAAGATGTGTAAGTGGCATTTCTTAGAAAGTTGTCCAACACAAAATGTTTGGGTTCTAGGGCTCCCCATCACTGGGGAGGGGGTTTCAAAATGAGGTAAGAAATACCATTTCTAATTCTTGTTCTTTGCACTGAAGCACAGTGTGGGACACACAGTAGGTGCTCAGCAATTGAATGAGTAAGACTACAAATAACATATGCCCATCGAGTCGGGGTGCTGTTAAAGGGACCTGTGCGCCAGGTCAGGGGTGGGCCTGGAGGGCCCTGAGGTCCCTGGAACTACAAGGCTCCCCACCAGCACCCCAAAGGCATTGGGACACCGTCCGGAGACCAGTCATTCCTGGAATAATCAGGCACGGAGCTAGTGCCCAGGAATTTCAGACATCTTAACTCTACTAGCTACGCACCCCAAGGCCTCTTGGGATGACTCGATCTCGGGTGTACTTGGGTGAATAGTTACAGCCTTTATTTATCCTGAATTCTCTCTAGTTCTAAAGGGAGCTAGGTCCCCAATCTCCGATTCTGGGATTCCGCGAGTCATCCTGTCCCACCCTATCTTTGTGTGTTGATTTTACAGAACATGATCTCATCCCCCTTTTGGAACAGGAGACTGTCTCAGGGACCCTCTTCAGAAGCCCCTTCCTGCCCTGGCTCAGTCACGAGCTGCACCCACCGAGTCTCGGTTTCCCATCTGAAAGTAGGAATGGCGATCCCTTCCCTGATCACTGGACTGGAGTGGGATGTGGGGGACAGATGCTCACGGGCCAGGGGGGCAAGCTGGGAGCCTTCCGGGTATTCTGGTCAGCACTCCCTCCATGTTTCTAGATAAGTGTGTGCCAGGCGTGAAAGCAGACCCCAGGGACCCAAGCAGCTCGGGTGACAGAAATTACAGATTTCTACGGATGGAACGAGAATCTAGGGTTTGATATTCCTTGTTTGGAGCTTTGCGATCCTTCACCACTGAATGGATACCCAAGGCTGGTAAAACAACAAAACAGAACAAAACAGAACCAGTTCAATACTGGAATGTCTTTTTTCTTCACATTTCCTACTCTACCCGAGGGCTTCACATTGAAGTTCCTATTTCCAATGCACAGCGATCGCAAAGCAAACTCGAGGCATTTAAAAACATTTTCCGTTCCTCTACTGGTATTTGGAATAACTGGAGCCATTACCCCCAGCATCTCTAGCCCAGCTCTGGCCGGCTCAGCCCTCTCCACTGGCGGACCGAGAAACTGTGATTGCGCCGAGACAACTTCCTGAAGCCACCCCAAAGCAACGGCGCTCTCCTGACCTACATCTCCACGACGCTCCTGGCCCAGGAAGCAAACAAGTGAGGCTGAAGGGGGGCTGCTCCAGCCATCTCTGTTCTCCCCCTTTCTAAAGCCAAGGGCGCTGGTGCTGCAGAGACACCGCGTACCAAGAGTGGCTCTTCCACAAACCACCAGGGGGGACGGGCAGGGTCCAAACAAATGTGCTGCCCTCGCCAACCGAGAAAACAGGGGGAAAAGGGAACGAAATACCGAGAAAAGCTGCTCCACTTCCTTCAGTGAACTTCCCTGAAAATGACATTCTATAACCGTTTTGACATAATTAAAAGGGACAAGGAAAAAACTTGTTTAAAGAGGTAACATCACGCAATTTAGACACCAGGTACAAAAGCATCACGCTTCATGACACATCACAGCCACACAGTTTTGGGTGAATTCTTTCCTGGATTAGGGTTTATCTATAGACAAATACCTTTAAGCAATAAAAGCTAGATTTCAAGTGAAATCTCAAATTACCTATGTTCATTTTTTTAGAATGAAAACACTCACATTTTGGTTTCATAGTCCTTCCAAGCTTTATCAAAAGGCTTCTTCAGATCCTGTGAACAGAGAGGCATCAATTAAACAGGGCCAATCATTAACTGTTCCAGGCAAGAGGCACTTATCCTTGGACTAGTCCCAAAAGGGGCATCGCTTTCTGTCACAAGTGACATCTGTGATCCCATGAAAAATACAGAACTTGGAACACAGGCTTTGAATGTGACTAGTGGTGGCATTCCCTTTTTTCTTTCTTTTAAAAACCTTTATTTTCTAATACCAAAGCACACAGGGAAAAGGGAGAGAGAACCGTTTAAGGTCCCCGTCACACAAGATGTAGAGGGTGGTAACTTACCTTGTTTCCCCCGCACCCTACCCTCTGCCTAGGGTCACCCTGCAGTGAAACCCAGAGAGACATCACGCTGGATCTGCATGTTTTCACTCTCCAACCCATGGAACCCCAATGGGGCCCCCAATGAGATAAAAGCCATTCACCTCCCAATGTCTCCTGATTCCACTCTCGTGTCTGGAACTGGGGACCTCATACTCTCTGAGCAAGTCTGGCCTGAAAATGTACTGAGCTACCAGCAATTCTATCCCATAATTAGGGTTCATTGGGAAGATAGAACCCTTGCTATGGGGCGGGGCCACTTTTTTGGCTCTTTGTTGGTCTTATGACAAGGGCCCAGCTCCACAGCCTGGCCCCTGAGACCCTCCGTGAGCAGGCCCTGCCTGCCCCTGCGGACTCTGGCCCAGAGCCACACTCGAGCCTCACGTCCATGTGTCCACATGTTCCCTCCACCTGGCGCCCCTCTCCTTCCCGTTTTCCTGCCTAACTCGACCCAGGTGTTCTCGGGCCCCACGAGGACAATGGGAAGACTCCTGGTGTCTGAACGGATCGGAGGCCCTGTCCTCCCTGCTCAACAGCTCTCCTGCCTCCGTCCACAGAGGTGTCCCTGAGATCAGCCACGCTGGGCTTCCAGAGGGGCCCAGACGTGCCCCAGGAACCCCGTCAGATCCCAGCAAAGCACTCGGCCTCCTAGGAGCTTGGGCGCATCTGTCTGTGTAGAAGCAACTCGGTGCTCGGCTGCTAGTGCCCACGCACCACCGGGGCCCCGCCTGCTCCTCACTCCCACACCCGCGAGGCAGCTCACTCTCCGTGCTGACATGCGGCCCCTCCCTCAACAGTGGTCATCCTCGGGAGGACAGCTCAAGCCTCCCTAGCACAGAGTGTCCTGTTCCCAGGGCTCCGTTAGTGACATGCCAGCTGGAAAACCAGCCTGGAGCCCAGAAATCATTCAGCTTCCTGAAGAGCAGATTCCCTGTAGGTCCTCCGCCCCCTCCACGCTCAGCACACCCTCAGGACGCACAGAAAGGACACGAGTCACCACGGTGAGGGCGGAGGGGTGGTGCCGGGGTGGCACGGGATGCCACAGCCGTTGTCCTGACAGGCCCATGACTGTGAGTCTGCAAACACGGCCCCCCGGCCCCGGGAGGAGGTGCCATGTCGTACCCCTTTGACTCCTTTTAGGTCCCCCTTCAGCAAACTGTCCAGAGGGAAGGAGATGATGTTGTTCATGTTCTGAATCTGAAACACAAAACAGAAAGGGTTACTCCCAATGTCCCTTCCACCTTCGTGAGCACAGCAGGGATGCTGGAGGCCCACGGGGAGAGCGGCCCCCAATGCAGACCGGACAGCAGGAGCGGGACGGGGCCTCAGTCGCCATTCTCAGTGATGAACACGCCACCAGTGGCGGGTCCACATCAGTTTCCACGCTGACTTTCTACTAATGAGTTCTCAGGGGTGAGACAATGGCCACCACAACGAAGAAGAAACATTTCCCGCCCTGGCTAGTGTAGCTCAGTGGATTGAGCACCGGTCTGCGAACCAGAGGGTCACTGGTTCCATTCCCAGTCAGGGCACACACCTGGGTTGCGGGCCAGGTCCCCAGTAGGGGGCGCGTGAGAGGCAACTACACATTGGTGTTTCTCTCCCTCTCTTTCTCCTTCCCTTCCCCTCTGACTAAAATAAATAATAAATAAAGTCTTAAAAAAAAAAAAAAGAAAGAAAAAACATGTCCCAACAATCAACGTGAGAACCACCACAGCGCACCGGAAGAGGAGGGATCACGACTTCTCACGGCCCCAGCGGAGGCCCTGGGCTGGTTTTGCTCAGCTCTCGGTCCCCCAGACCCCAATTTCCCAGCCAGAAAACTGAAGCGAAAACAGAACCAAGGGGCTTTTGTCTCCTATGAATGTGTGTGGGGGCATGTGCGCATGCACAAACCTGTGTGTGCAGGTGTGTGCAGGTGTGTGAGCGTGTGTTTCTGGGGAAAGGAGACAAATAGAGAAAGGCAAGAGGCTGGTGGCTTCACAAGGTTGTCACCACGGATTAAATGGAGCAGCATCCATCCCTCCTGACACACTCTCCGAGGACACCCAGAGAAAGCAAGGCCACCCCGGCAGCAAATTCGAGAAAACTGAAGGATACAAGTTGTGGTCAGGGGGAACGCTCCCCAAAGAGAAGATGAGCTGGGATCTACTTTCTTGCGTCCCCAGGTGTGACCAGTCCTGTAAGTCAACACAACCGCCCACCTGTGGCCTGTGTGTCCCCGTGGGTCACACGCACCCAGGTTATGGGCCTCTGAAAGGGGAAGGACCAAGAACTCTGGAATCTCACACATCCATTCTTGCAGTCCAGCAAAAAGAAACTTTATTTTTGGTAGAGTTACCTGGAGCAGGAAGGCTAAACACAGGCGTGGTTCTAAGGCAGTGTGGGAGCTGACTTTTGTACGTGATTCAGGACCTCGAATGTCAACTTGGAGACAGACATGTACTCAGAAAATGTCAGTGAGGCGTCTGATATGCCTGAACTACCCACCAACTCTGCCAACTGAGGCTCAACTTATGACGCATTTTAGAAATGCCTTTTTGGGGATCACTTTTGTCCTACTTGAACAGCTCAACATTTGTCATGTGCCCGGCGTTGCTCCAAGGTGCCAGGTCACCAGCCGGGACTTGCCAGGACCCGCCTGAGGGTTAAATTTTTAAATTCCTTAAAGCTGAATTGAAGGCGAGGTCCTGTGGGCAACTAACGGTGACGAAGAAGAGGCCGTGCTGGTGCATAATCTCCACGCGGGTTGCCAAGGTAAACTGGGGTGGCCGTAAACACACGTGCGGGCTGCAGCTCTCCTGCAGTGCCCCCATCTCGTCCCAGTTCCCTCAGCCTGCAGGGCACCTGCTGGGGCTGTGTGTGCCCAAGCCAGCTGGGGCGCCCCGCACCCACCCTGCCTCCTCGGCCCTCACTAGGAGTTGTCTTTCCTCTGCTGTCCCCACACTCACTCCCTCCATGCCACCATCACCGCCTGTCCCTCGGACGGCCCTCATACCTCCTGTTCTGGATTGAGGCCACACCTCCCTGCCCCTGGCCACCGCGTCCTCTCTTGACAGCCCCAAGCCCTCCTTCGCAACGCTGTCAGCTTGACCCCGCGTCCTATCTCCAACAAAGACGAAACTCATCCTGCACGGCAGACCCTCCGCAATCCAGCCTCATTTGCCACGTTCAGTCTTCACATCTGGTCGGGCGGACCTCTCTGCTGTTCTCTGCTCCCGAGTCCACACTTAGGCTCAAGCTGTTTTGTCCAGCAGAGTGTCCCCTGACTCCTTGCTGTTCAGAACCTCCCATCCATCAGGACTGACTCAGATGCCACCTTCTCCATTAATGTCCCCAGTCTCCCGGCAGGACGAGATCCCCCCTCCCCCCATCCTCCACACTTTCTTTTTGAAAAACCTTTTAAGGTCCGTGATGGGTTCTACCCAGCATTCGTGTTACCGGTCCCACACCACACACCCTAGAGGGGGCTTCAGGCTCCTTTATCCTCCAGAGCACTGAGCACAGGGCCTGGCCCAGAGCACACGCTTCACAAACACTGGCTGAGTCTATCAAGACACTGAAATATTTTTCTGAGCGTCTAAAACAGGGGGACAACCTGGAGAGGCTTCAAGCACACGGACACCTTTAAACCTCACATCGCACAGCAAAAAATCAATAGATCAATAAATATATCCTCTCTCTAAAATCAATAAATAGATCCTCGGGTGAGGATTTTACAAAATCGTAACTCTAGGGAGAACTCTGATAGGTTTTTATGAGGCTTGCGAGTGAGCAGGAGCATGTGCGTGAGTGAGAGAAACAAGATTCTCAACGGCAGGAGCAAAGACCGTCAATCACAGTTTGGTCCTCACATCTACTTTAAACCTCTGCTATTTAACTCAAATACGAACCGAGGTGCTGATAACAGGCATCCGGGTAAGAAGACCCATACTCCGCCCTGATGTCTAGAGTGAAGCATTACAACGGAGAAGAGGGAAGGTCTGTGGCGATCCACCCACACTCTCGGGCTTGCGTTCATTCTAGGTACCGGTGACAGGGGCCCCGGCCCCGTGGTGACACGACATTAAACAGCCGTTACAACTGTGATGAACGGTCCACGGGAGGCACACGGGTCCTTCGGGAGTGGCGGGAGATGAGGCCGCAGGCAGACAGAGGGGTCAGGGGACAAAGATGAATTAGGACCTTAGTCTTCGGGAACTTGGGGTTCAACTGGGGAGATAAAGCACGTATTTCAGTGAGCAAACTGCCTCGTGGAAACTCCAGGAGCCATAAATAAATCACCACGGAATTTCCGAGAAGAGAAAATTACTTTTAGTCTGGACACCAGGGAAATCTTGCCCGATCAGGGGTTACGTGAGAAAGACCTTCAAGAGACAGCGAGAGTTCTGTCTTGCAAGATGGGGTGGAGGGTGTTCCTTCCGGGCAAGAAAGGGGCCGTGTGGAGCAGTGGGGACAGGCACAGATGTGGGGACACGTCGGCCGGTGGAGCGGAGGACAGAGAGCTCTGGCCTTCATTCCAGGCTACTTTTCTTTTGGAGGCCACTCAAATGATTTAAAATAGGAAACTGCTACTTCTCTAATCAGCAAATAATTAGCTAAGTTATTACAAAAGAGACAGAACATAGATATGGGGTTACCTAGGGCCGAGGGCAGGAACAGGAGGGATTAAATGTGAGCAGACGCCAGGGGACTTCCTGGGGGAAGAAAATGTCCTCAAACTAATTTATGATGAGGCTGCACCACTTGGTATCATTACTAGGAATTACTTACTGACTGGCACCCTTGAAATGGGTAAATTTTATGACATGTAAAATGTATCTCAATAATGCTGTTGTTTAAAAAAAAAAAGAGATAAATTGTTACAAATGTACACAGAACCCTCACGGGTAGACTGATTAGTAAGGCTCCCACGCTCCTGGACATTAGTCACCTGTCTGCCCTGTGTTGACATGCCCCTTGGCACCCAAGCATGCTCACTCTGGGGAGCGGCCCCGGAAATGGCAGCTCCTGTGTCCGGGCCGGAGAGTGTGTGCCCTGGGGCCCAGATGCCCTGTCCTGGCCAGGGAGCCCTGCAGCACGAGGACCAGCTCTGGATCTTTCTCGGACCTCGTGTGTTGAGGGGGCCCAGGCAGCTGCAGGCTGGACCACCCACCCTGGCGCTCTGGCCAAGAGGGATGAAAACCGCGGCCAGAGACGGCTGCGCATCCCTGGTGCTTAGGCAGTTCCAGCCTCCACTTATGAGTAATGACGTTTTTATGATTTATGGGAAGAATTAAATTATCCCTGAGTAAACCCAGGGATGTTTTCCTTCGCGTCAAGCAAGCACTGGCCTTTCTCTTAGGCGCTGGCTTCCCTTTAACAAATGTATGACATTAAGTGACTTTTTTTCTATACAGCATGAATGATCTGAATACAAATTATTCATCTTAATCACTGCCATTGACTGTGGATCTCATACCAAGAGCAAAGAGGCGACCTTTAACGCAATCGGTTTCCTCTCTCTCCCTTCCAGGCTGCATGTTCCCCGGGTTCCCCTGGACATGTCTGCAGTCTCACAGGGAGAAAGAAACAATTCGGTCTGTGGGGCAGGCAGACAGACAGGGCGACCAGACAGCAAGAACAACCTCGTCCTGCCGCTACGGCCCCTGGTTAGCAAACGGAGATAGAGAAGGGGGGTGGGGGGGAGCTAGACCAGCTACCGCCATCTTTTCCTGCTGCTCCTCCTAAGTATTGTGTTTGTTCGGTGTCAGAATTCCTTGACCCCAGCTGGGTCACTTTCATTCTCTCTTAAATCCTCTCCAGACTCCCCCAAACGCCTCCTCAGCTCCCTGGGGCCCTGTCTCGCCCACTCCTGTAGCTTGGCTCCGGTCACAGTGACCACGGGTCGCCGGCCCCAGCTCTACCCCAGGGAACCAGCATGTCCCCTTCTTGGCTCTGGGCAGCGAGTATGTCCGCTCTGCCGAACAATCGTGCCCCAGGACCCACCGGAAGCCTGAACCTCGGCAGCATTCTTGCACTGCAGTTCTCTGATTTCACAGAGCGGTGCCAAGGACAGAGAACCACATCGGAAAGAGCCGCTGGGTACGGTCTTCCTAGCTCCAGGCCCGCAAGTCTAGGACGGAACAGGTCCACGCAGGGCTCTCCTCCAAAGCCCTGAAGAGAGTCCGCCCCTCTGTGGGGAAATCTGTTCTTCCTTGGAAGACCAGCTCATCACTCTGTAAGACACAGTCAGACAGTCTCGGCCGTGTCTGCATCTTGTAGGTTCACTTTAATATACCTAACGGGCGCGAAACCTGACTGGACATCCGCTGGAGATCCGTGAGGTTTTCCTTCTCAGACTGAGCCCAGGCTGCTCCGTCACAGAGGTAAAGAAAAACTGAGGCTGTGAAGAAAGGAAAAGCGCCTGGTCCCAGGCCATGCTGGCCCTCCTTGTCGGAGGCCGGGGGGCCGCAAAAGCCCTCAGGCCTCACCGTGGCAGAGCAGGGCGCTCTGGGCAGAGGGCTTGGCATTCGCAAGGACATGCCTGTGGGGAACTGCCAGCATCTGCCAGAAGCTTCAGGTCACCTCCAGGGGCCGCAGCCCAAGACCCAGGACGGTGGGTGCATGGGTGGTGTGGCTGGGGGGTGTGACGGTGTCAGAAAAGGCTTTGGCCATTTGTATCCCTGCAAAAAGTTCCACTGGACAGCAACAGCTTGAAAAGTATTTAAGCAGCTTTGAGGTATATGTGACTGACCTACAATAAACTGCATGCATCTGAAGTGTGCAATCTGTGAGTGAAGACACAGCATAGCTTGCATTTTCCGGAATGCTCTCTCCGTGAAATCATATAGTGTGCACTGCTTTTGGTCAGCTTCCTCCATCACTGCTGGGGGATCCATCCACGTGGCTGCATGGACAGCTCGCTCCTCTGCCCGCTGAATGACACCCTATCGCCGGGCTGTGCTGCCATCTGCCCACCCAGACAGCTGAGGACAGCCCTTCTAGCTGTTTCCAGCCTGGGGACTACAACAAATCTTACAAATGGAGCTGCCATGATTACTCGTGGGACGGGACTCTTGAAGGGTGGGCAGCGGCCTTTGTAGCAGGTGCCATTTACGAGCAGTCTGATGGGAGGGAATCAGAGCCCAGAAAATCTTTGCAGAGAGAATTCTAACACGAGGGCCCGAGCAGGTGTGTGCCCGGGGGCGTCGAAGAACGGTTCTCTCCGTTCCTTCTTGAAGGCTGCTTGTCTGAAGAATGGGCACCCCGGCAGAAAACGGGGGTGGGGGAGACCAAAGGTACTAGGTTGGCAAAATGGCCTGAATGAATTGCTGAATCCTCACAACCACTCTGAGAAGTAGGTGTCATCCCCCTATTACAGCTACGGAAACACGTGGCCCCCAGATCACACAAGTGAGAAGGGGCAGAGCTGAGCTGAGAACTTGGGGGCCAGGGCCCTCCCTGCCCTTCAGCACCGGAGAGGGTGGAGCTCAAAGGGGTCAGGCTCACCCCTGACACCTCAGAGCAGGGGAAGCAGAGTCGGGATCCACACCCCCCACTCTACCCACCCTGCCCTGCATCGGAATTTCCTATGACCCCCTGGCCCAGAGTACTTCATTGGGGACATGTGGTGATGCTTTCCAAATGAAAATCGTCTAGGCCACTTTTATTCATGGTCTACCAGAAGGAAACTCTTCCTTGGGCTAGAGCCGGCGCCACCCAGGTCCCTGAAGGCACAGCCCTGCCCCCACACTCCCACTGGCCGGTTTGTTTAATTAACAAGGAGAGGCTGGCGCCCACACCCACCCTGAGTGTTTAACACAAGCTGAGAGGGCAAAACCAGAGGCCAAAAGGGGCCATTTTCACACCAGAAGAGAGAAGGGAGAGCTGACATGGTTTCTGCTGTCTCTGGCGGCCACACTGCTTTGATCTTGCAGGTTCTGAGTGGAGAGAAAACCGTGCCCCTGGCCCCCCTTGCAGCAGAGAACGGATGAGGAAGCTGCACCCCCAAGCCTGCCTGCGCCCACGCTGACAACTGTGAGGGCCACTCTGAGGGTGGGGGAAGCACAGGAGAACCCAGGGCTCACACATCCACAACGTCTTCCCAAACCCAAACAAACGGAAGAACCGAAGCGCCTTTTCAAATGTGGGAGCTCGGAGGGTGGAGGTATTTGCTGGCCTCCGTCTCCCCAGGGTGAGTCAGAAACATGTTCTTGGGCTGTCCTCTTGGGCAGCAGGTTGACCCCTGAGGTCAGCAATGGCATCTGGGAGTGGCCCCCAACACGCAGTGGTCTAATACACACACCGGGGCTGCCATTGCCCTGGAGTTTGAGAACCACGGGCAGCAGGTAGGGGATGGGGGCCTGTGGTTTTTCTTCTAGCAAGTTCCAGGTGATGAGGCATGTGAGAGGCAGCCACACATTGATGTTTCTCTCCCTCCCTTCCCCTCTAAAAATAAATAGATGAAATCTTAAAAAATATTTTTTTCTGACCCAGAGGCAGGACGCACGCCTGGGGCTCAGGCCGCTTCTTCTGTACAGACACCAGCTCCTTCCCCTGGAGCCTCACTTAGGCTCAAGTCTCTCGTATCCTAAAAACCGTTTCTCTTTCACCGTCTCTGGTTCTCCACCTGCCCCTGGAGCAGCGAACACCTGTGGCCTCTCCTCCTGCCCCTGCTGGTTCTCCTCTCACTACCGCAAATTCTCTTCTGTCGTTGCAGCAGAGCGGGGTGGGGGGGTGGGGGGGCAGGGTAGGTCACAGTGGCCGGGGCCAGCGGTCCCTCATCGGGCTTCTCTTCCGGCAGCCGTGCAGCTGGTCCTCTGCCTTCGTGTGCACCCTCAGCTCCGGCCTGCCCACATGCTCTCTCTGGTCCGACAAAGGTCTTTTTAACCAGTCGAGGCCCGGCATCATGGCAGTTGGCCTTGTCACAGCCGGAAACTGAGAAGATACGCACAAAAAAAGGGAACGGAAGCAGAGCCTGTCCATCCTTCAGTCACGCTTTCTAACGATTGCAGCAGCATGGCCTCCACACGCCTGTCAAGCGTTAGTGACATGTGTCCATAGACCGTGCCATCATGCTATGTGCAGAGGGACCTGAGGACGCCTTGTGACAGCCCACAAGCCTCCTCCAACCCCCTCCACCCTAGGGACCTAGTGACCCAGGGACGCACGGCCGGGTGGGAGTCACTGCCCTGCCTCCCAGGGCTGCCCCCTCAGGGCTCCAGGGCATCTGTCCAGCGGCCACCAGAGCACAGAGCATGTTCTACTCCAAGTGTCTATGTGTCTCTGGCCAGATGGGAGTCATCAGCACTCACCACTCTGCGTTGTGCCCGAGGGGAGCCCAGCACCCAGCAGATCATCAGTCACCCTGCTCAGCTGGGCTCTCCTCCGGCGCCCACGGCCTTGCCCCACCCCGTCCTGTCCCGGGTGGCTTTTCCCACTTCCTCTGACCTCTACACGTCAGCGCGCCCCACGGATACCAGCTCAGTGGCACTGCTTTTCCAAAACCACAGAAACAGCATCAAAGTCCAACTCACACACATCACGTGGCCGACGTGAGGCTTATCGCTTCTGCTGTTTCGGTCAAAGGAGGGGATGTGCTTGCTCGCTGCTCAGGGACTTGTGAGCGGAGGAAGCAGCTTTGTGAACGGGAAGTCTCGGGAGTCTGAGTTACAAAGGCTTCCAGCCGTGTGTGAGGTCAGGGCGAACTTTCAGTGGCAGGGTTCCGGGGTGCAGAGCGGTTATCAGGGGCCATCCACGAGCTCCATCTCCTGGGGCAGCCCTGGCCCATAGCCCCCTCACTCACACCATCCCCACTCCCGCTTTGCCATGAGCCACACAAGCCCAGTCATCCTGCTTCCCAGCTCCCGGTTCGGTGTGCAGAGGAGACAGGCACCGATCGCAGCAATTAGGAGGGAAGCATGTCGGAATATTAACACGCAGCTGCCGGAAACAGAAAGAGACAGTCTGGCCCCGCTCGAGGGGCAGGCGCTCCCAAACACCACCGAAAAGCCATGGGAGCTGTGTCTCGACTACAGCTCAGTCCATGCACGTGCGCCCCCAAGCCAGGGCACATCTCCTTCCCCAAAAGATGGAATCATGATCGGCGTCTATGTTTAATGAGAAAAACGTGAAACATTTAAAAACGTAAGACAAAGACGTTAAAGGGAAGTGCACGGAAGCACTGAGGTGAGATCTCCGGGAGAAAACCTCCGTGTCTTTTGGCAACGAGGTGAGCTCTGTGACCACGGAGAAGCAGCTCCTGCCCGACCCGAGACTGAAGCACCTGCTGTACCAGGACCACTGTGGCCGGTGCGGAGGCCTGGCGGCCAGGCACCACACACAGCACCAGGGCAAAGCCACACACGACCTCCCACCCCCTCATCCCCCCAAAACAGACCGTCACTAGCTCTTGACTCTGCCTATCACGTCTTCTAACTCTGATCACTTGTGCAAAAAAAAAAACCCCAATAGCATGACATGTGCATGTTGGTCCGTGGAACTTCCAAGTCCACGTTCAGGCTGAGTGACGTGATGCTCCTCGGCCAGCTGCTCCCGGGTCTCGCACTGGGTGTCCGTCGGCCTGGTGGTCAGTGCCTAGAGTGGGCTCTGCAGCCTGGAGGACCCATCCTACCCCTGAGTCTCTGCAGCTGGAGGCAGAGGCTGAGGGTCTGCAACCGCCCACTCAGAAATGCGTCCTTGCCGGTGGCCACTCATTCATTCAAAAGGCGCTTCTCCGCACAGATGTGACCCTCGGAAAAATCTTCCCAGGATTCTCATAGCCATCTGGTGAGAGGAAAGGAGCCTAAGACGCTGGGCTGACTTTGTAAGCGGCTTAGCACGCACGTTACATTTCAGGAACGCCCTGTTTCCTCATCCTGCACAGCTGCAGGGAAAATCCGCAGGCTTTCTGGAGGTGAGAGTCCCACCCAGTAGCAACAAAGTCTCACTGTGCAGCGAGCTGGCCGCTCTTTGGAGGTGTTCCAACTGCTTTATCAACATTCTTTCACGCCGAAGCAGGTGGGTGGTAATTATTATTTTTCCTGACAAGAGGTAGTAGAATGGAGACTCTTAGCCGTGTGCCCAGGGAAGAGCTAACACAAGGTTTTAAAAATAAGAGATAGGAGACCAAAAATAGGAATAAGAATGGTATACAAAATACCAAAAAAGGAGAATTCTCCTATAATCAGCTCACTCTCAGCAACGGCTTCGTAGAAGCAGCCACTTGGCCTGCCTCTCTGTCTGTCCCTATCTCTCTGTCTGTCTCTGCCTCTCTCTCTGTCTGTCCCTATCTGTCTGTCTGTCTCTGCCTCTATCTCTGTTTGTCTGTCTCTCTGTCTCTGCCTCTCTGTCTGTCTCTCTCTCTCTCCCCCTCTGATCTCTGCCAGGAAACAGGATCAACAACCTTTAACTCCATGAAGTAAAAGCTGAAACTGAAGTAAAGCACGTGGACCTCAAGTGACAATCACTGAGGATTGAGCACCTCACAACAACACTAGTATGTCATCTGTGGGCTGGGCTTTAATTTGCAAATAACTTTCCACTTTCACTCCTCCGACCTAGACGGTGGCCTCAGGTGGCCCTGTGAGGCGGGCATGGTTTTCTGGCCCTTGCTCTAAGGAAGCCCCAGTCGGCGGGGTGCCCGGTGGCCCGTCTGCGTCCCTCTGTGGGCTGCACTTTCCGGCTCACCGCCCCTTCTGTTCAGTCCTTTCCCGAAGGGGTTTAACGCCACAGTGGGAAGAGCATGGGCTGGGAGTGTTAAGTCTCAGGAGTGACTCCCCACTCAGTCCCTTGCTAGCTAAGGACTCAGTCAGATGAAGGTCACACACCTGTAGAGCTGTCAGGAGCACTGACCGCACCAGCACGCCCCAGGCCAGGCCAGCGCTTCCTGCACGGTGCCCATGGAGTGGCGGCACCCCTAACTCCCTGGCTACAGGGACCCTGGAGTGCTCCTGGAGGCACTGGCCGTTTTATAGCTGAGAAGACCCACAGCGGGGTCAGCTGAATGCAGACAGTGTCTTGGGGTGGGGGACAGACTGGCCTCCCACATGACCCCCACTGGGCCCTCCAGTGCCTCCCCCTTTCCCTGCTTCGTGCGGCTGTGGGTGCTCTCTGCTGACTCACCCATTTCCCTTTCTCGCTTCCCTCTTCATTTAGCCAAAGCACATCCTTCAGGGGTGGCGGAGGTGGAGTGTGGGAGCAGAACTTTTCCAGCCTTATGTCCGGGGTGAGCCTCTGACCCTGGCGCTCAGCTGGCTGGGTGATATCTCCAGGGCAGAATGCGGTTCCCCGGTGTGTCAGGGGCCTGCTCCAGACCCTCACGTTTCCAGAGGTACCGTTAACAAGTCCAGGGCCATTGCGGTTCTTAATCCTGTGCACTCCTGGGAAGCGTTTAGGGTCTTCTGCCATTGCATACAGAGACGCCTGGAGACGGGTCCTCTCCCTCCATGTGCTGGACACTCGCGAATCCTTCAGTGTGAGAAACGTCCTTTGCTCTGCGGCACCCACAAAGGCCCCCTCTCTGGTCTCGTCTCTCTTTCTGGGATGCCTGTCAGTTGGAGACTGCACCCGAGGCTAACCCTCGTTTGGTCTTTCATCCGTTCCTACTTTCTCATCTTTTCTATCTACTTTTTGAGGCACTTCTACTCCAACCCTCCTGACAGGACTTTTCTTTCGTTTTATGTTTTCTTTTTCTAATATGCCCCCCTCTAACAGCAAGCTGCACCCCCCTCTCCCCTTTCAGATGCAATGTCTACTCCGATTTCCCTGAGGAATTAAATAGGGTGTCTTTAGAAGTTTTCTTCTGTTCTCTTCTCGCCTCCATTTCCTTTCTTTGTTTACTTTGTTTGTGGTCTCCAGCTCCGGAGGCTACTCATTCATGTTGAAGAGGCAGACGCTAAGGAGCTGGCTGGCCGCTCCCTGTACCAGCAAGGGGCTGGGAGACCAGACTGATGTGGTCACGAGAAGACCCCCATCAACAGCACTCTTCCTGGGACCGTTTGGTCCCTCCAGTTCAAAGAAAAAGAATAAAAAAGCTCCAGTCTGAGTCGGTGGTGAGAGCCAGCACGCCTGCCTGTGTCCAGGGAGTGGGGCCAGAAGGGGGCCGGGGCTCCGATGCTCAGCGAGCGTGCTGGCGGCCCGTGTGGGGTCGGACTACACAGGTGACAAATTTGGGAGAAGACCCAAGAGATTTCAAATTCAGCCAAGTTAAAAAAAAAACCTTCAGCACAGCAACGACTTTTTATTTTTACCATTTCCAACTGGGACACTTTACAACTGGAGACAGGGCGCGAGACCGAGAGCCAGGAGGATGCGGGTCCCCCTCCCTGTTACCAACTCCTGCGGCCAAGGCCAGGCCGGCAGACCCGCCACCACCACCACCACCACTTCAAGAACGAGGACCTGCTTTCTCACTTGTTATGAGCCTGCTGATGAGAACAGTGACACAGACACTGCTGTCTGTGGCCTACAGAGAAAGCATCATCGAGTCCTCGACCCGGTCTGGTCGCCCGTGACCTTTGAGAGAAGCTGGGGGAGAAAAACAGGAAGGACATGCTGGGACGGCCCCAGTGGACATTCCCCTGGTGGAAGAAATGACCCAGCGGTCCCAAACGCCCTCGTGGGCTGCCCGCTTCTTCAGAATTCCGTTCCCACCCCGAGGACAGGGGTGGGGGTAGGGACAGGGAGTGGGACAGCTGGGGGCTGCTGGCTGCTGGAAAGAACACCATTCACCCCGCTTTCCCAGGCACCCCCATACAGGCCAGAAGTACAGCTCCCTGCTTCCATGCTTCCTTAAAAGTGAGGCTTTTTTTTTAGGCTCCGCACTTGGGAGAAGAAAGGGCTTAAAATATTCATGGCAATTTCTGCGCTTTGATTCTAGCTCACCTTGCTGTGCGAGACAGGTCTGAAAATGTTAATGAAATGTTTTAAGTCTAAACACCGACTGTAATGACCAGGAACAGACTGCACTACACTGGTCAAAACCTATTAGAAATGGAAGTCGGGGGCCCTTGAAAACGTGAATGTGTTGAGCCATTTCGTCCCACAGCTGTGCGTATTGGAAATGCCAGGCTGGGCTTTCAAAGACTTGTTCAATGTCACCGTCCTAAAAAGGGTTCCAAAGTGACCCAACGTGCACAGAAAATACGACGCCTTTCGGGACCGCATGAGCTATGAAGTCCATTCCTAGCTTCGCAAACAAACCTTAACTATCCTCTCTGGACGACCTCTCCCACCAAAGGAACGCGGGGTTTCCCACGCTGCCCGGGGCAACTCGCGGGCACAGGAGCACACTCACCAGGTTTTTGAAGAGCGCCGTCAGCTCCTTGGTGAACACTGAGAACTTGAGGAAGGCGCTCCCCAGGTCCGGGTCGTCCCTGCACACACAGTTGCCACCGAACTTCTCCAGCGCCTGGGTGTACTGCTCCTCGTTCTCCACGTGAGCTGCGGCGGCAATGCGAAGACAGTCAGTGCGCCACCTGACGCGCCCCGCCCCGCCCCACCAGCTGCTTCTCTGCTGCAAATAAAACTGGACACGTGGGCAGAACACAAATTTGAGGAGGGTCAAGGTGAGCAGGTAGCAGAGGTGACTTTGCTGTCATGACAACAGTGCACTATGCTGGTCACAGGTCCCCAGGCCACAGCATGCCAAGCAGAAGGGGAGGAGTGAGCCCCCCAATCTGCAGCTCATCGGATGAGTCTGTCGAGGCTGTCCCAATGCCTTCCACACCTCCGAGGACCCCTCCTGCATCGTGGCAGGAGTCACTTGCCCAGTCACCTCCACGAGAGAATGGCTCAACTCATGACTCTTACCACGGCGCCTCCTTCCTGCGCAGGCAGAGCCCGGTCCTCGGAGCTCAGGCCAGGGCAGCGAAGGCAGGTGAGTGGCTCCGTGGCTTGACTCCGGGTGCCCCAGGCCCCGTCTTCCCTGACTCCTGTGCATCCCACAGACTCAACTTTCTTCCAAGATGCCTTCCACAGCTCCGCCCGGGGCTGGGTGTCTGCCTGGGGCACCTTCCTGTCCTCACACTTGGCCCGTTACACCGGAATTGCCTGGGATGTGTGTTCCATGACATGTAGAGAGGACAGGGGCTGGGTTCCATTCATCTTCGTGCCTGAGCTAAAGGACACACCCGCTGTCTGAACACAAAGAGCAAACCCTGGCATCCATCTGTGGTATCTGACTGTCATCAGGCCTCAGAGCAGCTTGGATTCGGGGAGCCTGGACTCAGGGTCTGTAGCTCAGTGACCCCCAGCTCCTGCAGACTGTGGAAACCATTGTGGATCTTCGTCAGACTAGACACCAAGGTCCCATCCCAGACCTCCGATCAGAAACGAGGTAGGGGCAGGGGACACAGGCAATTCTCCTAACGTAATGTGGTTGAATAGAACTCCCTCCCTTCTGGGTGAGGCCTTCTAAATGAGGCCAGCCAGTCTGCACCCAAAGAATTCCCGTTTGCATGGACACCCGATGTCTGCTTTTTCATCCTCTCAATTAGAAATGTAACACGGCCACTTCTCAGGCGCAACAGGGCAGGCAGACACGCAGCATGAACTTGCACGTGAACTCCACCAGCTTCCCCGGGGTCATAAAGCCACTGTCAGCCACAGCCAATGCCTGGGCTGGGCCTGACAACTGGGGCCAAGGAGGGGAGTGTTTGTTTGTGGGGCGGGGGCGGGGAGTGGGCAGCCCTCGCCCTGGAGCCGGACCTGTGAACACTGTTCCCACCCATCCTACCAGGGAAGTGCCTTGCCCTTGACCTCCAGGGGCATTTAAATGTCTCAAGAGATTCCTGAGTGGATCTAACAAACACAAGAGACAACTGATTTCACTATTCAAGCCCTTTTCCTTTTCTATTTTCTTTTGGACATTCCAGAAAAGGACCATACTCAGCCAACGGTCAGAGAGACACAGGTGCCACAGGTAGAGCAGGAAGAGCCCTTAGAAGAGCGGGGTTCCAGTCCTCCGCCTTACAGGGAACGTGGATGGCCGTGCCATGTCATTCACTCTCACTGGGGCTCTGTCTCAGCCACACGAGGGCTGAAGACCTGCGGGGACACACTCACAAAGTTAAGGTACGAAGCAGCGACACACAGTAAGGGTCAGAGTTCAGCCACACGCAGCACACATGCAACTGCACTGGTAAGAGCTCACAGCAGCCAGATGTCACTTATACCGACCAGAAACGTTTCTCCTGCACTCACATCAGCTTCCTATGACACGTCTTCTGTCTTATAACCCCAACAGGAAACGGGGGCCCAAAGACATCGAATAACTTGAGCCAGGAAGCAGAGCCAGAACGTGGCTGAGCAGGCTCCAACTGGGGTCTGTCTGGCCCCGCAGCCCACTCTCCCCCGGCTCCGCTACACCCGCCTGTGTCTCAGCCCCAAAAGCAGCTGGCCTCGCCAAAAGCCGAGGGGCCTATGCACGGGGTTTCCGAAGCTCCACTTCAGAGGCGGATCAGTCTGTGGTCAGCCGTGGAGGGCAGTTCCTTTCCAACCACATGCTGTTTTAACTATTTCAAAATTGGTGGTTGAGATGTGGGCAATTCCAACGTGGTTTTAGAAGCAGCGACAGCCACCGGCAGACGGCTGGTGACGTCACTCTGGCGGGTAAGAGAAACAGAAATGCTGAGGCCATGGTGGCCCTGGGAGCCGGGGAGCCCTTGGATCCTCAGGGACAGTCAAAGGGGCACCCCGAGGGCAGGGAGGGAATCCACTTCTAGTTTGCCGACTAGGTGGCCTTGGGCCTCTTGTTCAATTTACCTGGATAACTCGGAGGCATGGTTATTGCTGCCCCTGTCACCTTTTGAATAAAGGGGAGCTCAGAGGGGTTATATGATTTTCCCAAGGTCTCACAGTGCGTAAGAGGTGGGGCTGGGACCAAATCCACCGTCTGCTCACTGCCCAGGCTGCCTCCCGGCCTCTGGCCACCTGTGGGAGAGGGACCTGCCCGCCCTGCATGGCAGTTGGCCAACCTGGCACAGGGGAACAGCAAAGCTGTGCGTCCCAGCACCAAGCGTGAACGAACTTCCCGTTGTCCCTCCTTCTGGGCCTCTCCACTGGTGTAGGCCACGTTTAAAAAAAGAAATTCTTCCTCTTTTAAGTCTTCCAAATAATGGGATGATGCCAGCAATGCCAACAGTGACCAGTGAGGCTTTGGCTCATTGCTGTCACCCTGGCATCCTCCTCATCCTCACCCGCCATCACGGGCCACGCTGACCCCACATATTTGTATCTAAAGGGTTTTCAGCTACTGCAGACGTCATCTTCCGACGCTCAAGTTGTCCCAGCTTGGGCCAAGGGGAAACCTCTTCGTGCTGATCTGGCTGAGGTCTGAAACACAAAATTCTCTCCTTCCAAACACACCTGAACTTCCCCGTAAAGCCCACAGCCCGGTGTCTCCCCAGGTCTCCCTGGGGCACCCCGCGCGGAGCCCACTGCCGGAGCAGCCCACCCGCCGAAAACACACGTTCGCTGGCTGACCGGCCGCTCCAGGTCACCCCGAGTGTGAGACTTTCCGACCAGAGAACAGAAAGTAGTCGAGTGCCTTTATTTTTCTTTTGCCAAAAACATATTTAAAATAGGAACCAAAAATAAATAGCTTGGGAATAAAGTTTCTGGAAAGAACCCAAACCAGGGCGATCAGCTTTTATTTGCAGACTTGTGAAAGCTGTTCTTCTAAAAAGAGCTCGCTCTCCCATCTCCCCCTCGTTCAAACTTATCTTTAACTCTTATTGATGACCCAGCGCCAAGGATCTTCGAAATGGGAGAGACTCGGGGAATGGGGATCAGTGTGACAGGGACCAGAGATGAGACCCTACCTCTTCCCCATTCTATCCCCGCAGCCTTCCCTTGAGCTACACCTCACGGCACAATAGTCACAATGTCCCCCAAGCCACTTGAGGGGAGGAAGTAAGAGACTACCCTCCCCAGGAGAAGGTTCAGTGTGTGAAGTTCAAGCAAAAACCACTGGACTTGAAAAGAACAAGAGCAGCCCCCTTTACTCCCACTCAACAGGCCGTAGTGTCAGGGAAGCCAGCCACCAGCCCAGCGCTGCCCGGGGACAGGAGGGGACCCGCAGCCAGTGCCACCACCTTCACTCCCATCTCCAGCATTTCACTCCTCAATTCCAGCCTTGTGACAGGGTGTGACTCTACTGTTGGAGGGGGACACGGGGACGCAAAGCCAAGTGATCAACGATGTCTTGGGCAAGGAACGTCAACCTCTGCGCTGCTGGCCTGCAGGCCACCAGGCAGTGTGCTGGGTGCTGAGGGTCCCGAGATGCCAAGGAGGGGGCATCTGAGCTGGGGCTCCGAGGTCGAGTAGGAATTTCCAGAGAAGCAGCAGGACCAGAAAGGAACCCACTGCAGGGACACACGAAGGGGCCCCGGGTGTTTGGGGCTGTGAGCACGTTCTTGGCTGTGAAGCCCCTGCCTGCCTCCAGCTCTCCACTCTCAAAACTACCTCAGGGCAGCACAGGCTCACGTCCCACCCTGCCCAGTGCCACCCCCGTGCCTGCTACTGGGTCTTCTCGGGTGGAAGAAGACACGGTCTAGGGTCCTCACTCGGCACACAATGGAAGCGGAGCTCGGAGAAGGCGCTGACTCACCCAGGTTCACGTAGCTAGTTTGCAGAGCGTGTCCTGATGCCTGGTTCTCCGAGGACCTTCCCACCACGCCAGGAGCTGTGACTCCGTTCGCTCATCACACCGTCCCCACCAGGCTGACACAAACATGGTACAGTCCTGCAGCCCTGCCTGCACACGCAGCACCAACAGCAGGTGCCATAGCCAGAGAAGGGGGGGCAGGTGGGCAGCCCATGGTCGCCCGGCCTCAGTCTCGGCGGCTGCCCTGACTAGGACCCTGCCACCCCCTGCTTCTGGCCACTTGGCTTTGTCCCCTGCCGCTTCCTGCACTTTCTCCACCGCGCAGCGCCCCTTTCTACTCCCATGCTTCATTCAAAACTCATTTCTGTTAAGTCTCACCTGGGGCACCCCCTCTGACCGTACAGAAAACCCCAGTCCCAGGGATGTTACCCCAGGCTGGCATCCATCCAGGCAGGTCCTGCCCAGCACAGACAGCTAGCAGTGGGGTCAGCAAGGTCAAGGTGAGGGTGGACTATCAGAATGTGAAAACTTCTGTCTGTGATCACCCCACATTCTTTGATCCTACCCTACTATAGGGACAAAAAATGGCAGTTGGAAACCTGTGCAAATAACACAACTCTGGCACCCCAACATGTGCACTGTGGGCAGGAAGTCCACTGGGAAGGAAAGCAAGAGGGAGAGCGGTGAAGAACGGAGGTGGGTCTGCTGACGTCTGTTTATGTTGGTCCCCTGTCTCTTTAGACTGCGGGCTCGGAGTACAGAAGACACACCTTTCATTTATCCAGCCAGCATTTCCTCAATACCCACGGTCCATCGAGAACATTCCCAGGTACTGACAGATAAAGTCCAGTCAGGTGGAAACCGGTTCTGCAGCACAGCCCCTGCCTTCGAGGGACAAGCCACCAGTACAGACAAGCCATTGCTGTACCCCCTCCAATCAATTTGGGGCAAAGATAGAACCTACACAGAGAATGATCTCCAGGGAACCCAGGTGCCTGGTCTGGCCGGAGCAGGGGGATGAGCAGCAGGCGAGGGAGACAGGAGGGGCCAGAGGAAAGACTGCATCCCGGGCTGTGAGGTGGCAGGGCGGGATGCACGTGAGAAGGCTAAGTTTGGAGGGGACCGCGATGAATCAAGCTTGGTGCCTGCCACTAACACAACCAGGGAAGACAGAGATAAACACACAGTGGCAGCCGCTGGGGTGTGCACTGCAGAACGCACAGAGGGGGCACAGCCCTCCAGGAGGGAGAGCAAGCGTTCTGGGGCGGGTGACTGGAGTGGCTTCTCAGAGGAGGACGAGTTCCCAGGACTTCCCTCCTTCAGAATCTAGCAGGGGATGCGCTTCAAATGACGCTCGCCTCACCCCACACTTCCCGCAGAGGGCTGCTGGAGGACTGAGGAGGGAAGGAGACTCCTGGCTACAGAGCTGGCTGGGCCCTCCCGGGGCTCGGACCCCCCACATGCGGCATGCACAGCAGGGAGGGGAAGCAACATTGTTGCTGGTGGACTTCCAGCTCTTAGAGGCTGCACATCCAGTTCTTCAGAAGCCCTTCCATTGGCTACATTATAGTCAGGCCACTGCAAGTTGCTTTCAGCCTTTCCCCTTTGTTTCTGCCTTCTCCTACCTGAGGGCACCAGTCCCTGACTTACAGACCCTCAGCAGACACACCCCCATTCCACCCCCAGGGATCCCACAGCGGTCGGTCGGTCGAGGGGACAAGGTGACTCCTGCGGTGTGATGAGGGGCCTTCATCCCTCAGGGACAGGAGCCCCTGCAAAATCAATGGCCTCCAAAGCCTCACATGGTGGTGAGAGCTACCATGCGTGCAGGGAGATTTTACACACACACACGCACATGCACACCCCCCCCCCCCCCCCCCCGCCCAGAGTCCCCTCTGCAAAACAACTCGGCAGGATTTGACAGATGAGAAAACAGGCTCAGAGAATCTGCTGCACGAGGTGATCATGTTTCAGTGAGGAGGGGAGCGAGCCAGCCCTGGGACAGTCTCCTTGCCTGTAACACACTCGTGGTTCTTTAATAGTGAGGTTGCCACAGACACCGACAAAAATCAGGAAAGTGTTTTGGATGATCGCTTCAGGAAAAGGCGTCTTTACGTAATACTTCACAGTTTCTGGGACGCGCAGACTCCTAAGCCTGTGCACAGACCTACCACACCGGGTGGAGAGCCCCAGCCTCGAGGAGCCCCAGTTCCCTACCAAACAGCACGATGATTCTGAACAGGACAGGCGTTCACACGCGGGCCCGGGGGTCCCAAATCTCAGCGTTCCTTCAGTCCAGCGACCCCCCCCGACTACTGGGCTGGACACAGTGGACAGGCCCCTGCACATTACCCACCTGAATTCCAACTCAGAGAGAGCCAGGCTCTCAGAACCCCACCCCGAGCTCTGAGAGTCCATGCCTCCTCTCCTCCTGCAAGTTCCTTAGCAATGGGGCCACCGACCGTCTCCAGGAACCCCTGCAGCGAGCAGCTCACCCTCTAACACAGTTGAGCTCTTGTGAAAGAACCCTCTAGAGGGGAGGAGAACACGTGGTCACTTCTCATCCCAGAGAGGGCTGCCTTCAGAAGGGCTTTCTCCCCGCTTCCGCATGCCCCAGGCTAAGATGGGTCCTGTGCTTCCAGCGTCCTCCTACAGGGAGGTCCCAGGTTCATCTTCCAACGTGGCTCTAACAGGTCAGCCACGGGACAATGACCTTGTTTCAGAAACACTCCGTGCCTCCCTCAGGCCACCTGTGAGCCACCTTGGGCACATCGGTCCTGTCCTGGCTGCTTCTGAACTTGGGGTCGACCTGAAGCGCTCGAGTTTTCTCATCAGACTCACCAGCACTCAGACAGATGGCACCCAGGGTGTCCCCGCAGCAGTCCTGCTTGGTTGGGGTCCCCACGCAGTGTGTCCCCAAGCGCGCCCCGCCTGCATGTCACGGTCACGTGGACTCTGGGAAGCAACCTGGTTTCAGTCTCAGCTCCTCTTCTTTCCAGCTACGTCACCCTGGGCAGGGACCGCTGTGCCCCCATGACCTCACCCGTAAACGGATTCACTGAGAGCACCTGCCTCAGAATTGGTGGCAGAATTCAATTCATGTCACGAACCTGTCACACACAGCGCCAGGCCTGTAAGAAATACTTCGTGAGTGTCAGATGTGCGCTGTTTCCACCCTCAAGTCCACGAGCACCAACAGAGACGCACTTTCTTTTCTTCGCTATGGGTGAAATCCCCTGGTCTTTTCATGATAGGCTTGGTGTGGGTGCGGCTCTGTGCCCTGGATTTGTCTGAAGGTTTCAGCCCGAGCGCTCTCCCTCAGGCTCCACTCAGCAGCCCCATCCTGGTTTCGGCACCCGAGGTGGCCCGTCGTTCTCCAGCAGAAGCAACAGTGCAATGAGCCTCTTGGAGCATCATCTCACTTCAAGGTTTTTCTTTTCCTGGATGTGCGCTGAAAATCCGCTTCCAAAAACTCTGGGCACCAATTTCCAATGCCACAGCGGGGGAGCAGGAGGCCGAACACAGGACTGTTCCGATTTGCTTAGTTTCTCATGTAACAGGTGGAAAATCACGCGGGAGGCATCTTCTTAATGCGCCACGAAACGCCACTTCCTGAGCTATCGCGTTTCTCTTTTGAGCTGCTACCCTGATCACCGGGCCCTTGAACAACACGGAGGTTGGTGGTGCTGGTGCCCACGTGGTCAAAAATCTGCGTGTAACCGTGGACTCCCTAAAAACTGAACGGAGTCCCTCGGTCTCGGCGGGGGATTGGTTCCAGGACCGCCAGTGGATGCTCAAGTCCCCTGCGTGAAACGGCGTAGGACAGTGCAGACGGTGGCCTGCTGCGTCCACGGGTTCCCACCTGCAGGTTGAAAATGCTGTTTTCGATCCGAGGTTCATTGAATCTGGAGATGCGAAAGCTGGGGACACACAGAGCTGACTGTACGTTTATTGAAAAGATTCTGCACGTCAGTGAACTGATCCCATCAAATCCATGTTGTTCAAGGGTCAACTTATACGATACCCATAATGGAAAAACTCTCTGTGTGAATTTTAAGGTCTGCAGGACATACCATCTTCTACTTAACACTGCACATAACAGGGGGAAATGCACCCGCCAAGCAGATTCTCATTTCCTTTTGTAGGTGCTCAGGGTTTGCGGGGAAATTAGCATTTCCTTCTTCCTTTGTTTTGCTTCAAGCAGGTGACCATTTCTCCAGGACATGGGGGTGGGGGAGTGAAGGAGGGATACCCCTCCCCCTTGCAGGGAGAGCCACAGCCAGGTCTTTGAGGCAGAGTCACTACAGAGAAGTGAAAGCTAAAGCCTCTGGTCCCTTCCGTTCCCACAGAGACAGTTCCGCCCACCGCTCTGCTTCAGCTACCGCGCCCTGAGGCCAAGACAGCGCCCAGGAAAGGCTAGATTCATGGAAGGCTTAGAATAAATATGAACTAGACTTTTAAAAAGAGCTCAGAGGGCAGTCCATTGTGAGCGGGAAAAATTACTATAGAAACAGCTTCTCAGCAAATCACGATAATAACTACTTTTATAAAACCGTACACAAGTTGTCCCAAAAAACACCTCTGGCTGGGCTGTCATCTTTTCGAAAAGTGACAGCCAATGTAATACACCGGCTCTTGTGTCAGGAAACCACTGCTTTGTACACACGGGGGACACACTGATGCCTTGGGGCGTCTGTGTTCTGTGTGCTGGAGTGTTAGTGTATGTGTACGCATGAGTATATGTGTGTGTATGAGTGTATGCACATGTGTGAGTGTGTGTCTAAGGTAACAATTCTCTCTTTTTTAAATATCACAAACAGACCTTTTTACGTGTCACCATTAAATGTCTGGATTTTGAGCAGGTTCTTGGAGCAGGGCTCACATCCAGCAGCTCCTTCAACCGCGGCACCAGTCTCATCCCCGGCAGCCTTTCCAGAACTGCTGCCGCCTTCACCGTGAAGCTCCACAGATTTTCTCGGTTCAAACTGGGCTTCCTTGGCACTTTGAGTTTTCCAGCAGGGACCTCACGGAGCGGATGGACAGCCCGGCAGGCCTTTCCCACGTCTTCCCACTGGAAAAGCTGCATGCCGCCGCGACTTCCCTGCAAGCTGCTGTCTGGGACCACTTCGCTGACCACCTCTTCCAAGTCGTGTGTCTGCGCCTCTTGGGCCGTGATTTCCGTCATCTTCCTCCGGATCTGGCGGGCTTGTGTGCTGAGTGTGAGAGGTCCTCTAAATGTGGCTGTCGCGTTTTTTAGTAAAACCAACGCAGCAGAGACAAAGCAGATACCCATCGGTCGTCTTAACACCAACTCAAGCTTCAGTGAGGTCTGCCCCTCGTTGGCCACGGCGCGCGTCTTGTCACGGGCAAGATGCACGCCAGGGGGATCGGCCAGGCAGCTTTTGTGCTGAGCGTCCTCAGCGATTAGCCTGTTTCCTAGATGCAGTCTCGTCGTTCTGCAGACCAGTGCGGCTTGCTTCCAACACACGACCCTTCAGACCGGCGATGCGCTGTCGGTCCCGAGTTCTCGTGACTGGCGTTATCCCAGCATTTCTTCCACTGAGCACAGCCGGTGCTTTCACGTCACACCGGTCTTCTCAGAAAACTTTCCCCTTTGCTCCCCTCCTGCCGCCTTTTGTCAGGCACTTGTCCTTGCCCAGTGCCGTGGTGCTGCTCGGAAAGCCAGAAGGGGCTGAGCTAGTACATTGAATCCCAGCAGCTTCAGCATCACCCGAGTGAGTACTCAGCTGACCAGCAAACACTCGGGCTCCGCCCTGCCCCTGCTGAGCCAGAAACTGAGGGTGGGGCCCAGCAGTCTGTGATCTGGGGAGACCCCTGGGACACGTGGCGCCCTCAGAAGCCTCAGATCCACTCCCTGAAAGTGGGGGCTGGCACACTTCTCCCTACAAGGCCAGAGAGTGGTGTTAAAGGCTCTGCAGGCCAAGAGGCAGTACTTGGGCTGCACTGTAGGTGCCAGGTGAGAATATAAACACCGACCACTCTTAGCCCACAGCAGTAAAAACACAGCTGGCGACTCTGGGGCCCCTCAACCCCCTCCACAGAAATCTACAGAGATCCCAGCCCTCCAGATGGCAGGGTCTGCCATCTGCACACGGCTTCCACCCGCGATGAGAAGTCCAGCCCTCCACACGGCGAGGAACTTGCAGCAGGTGCCTGACAGCACACGCAGGGGACCGGACACCATGGGGACCCGGTCTTGGGACTCACTGCCCTCGGAACCAGGAGCATAGTTGCACCACTCCCGACCAGCGGGCATCTCCAGCGGCTCAGCCCCACGTTGACTGGGCCTCTCTTGCTTGACGTCCAGCTCTAAAGATGTCCCATCTGTCCTTGGACTCCTCTGCTAAATATATGCAAGAGACGGTGCCCACTAACAGCAGTGCCAGAGTGGAGTTCCAAAAATGCCATGAATGACGTCAGTGCTGTGGCAGGAAAAGCGACAGTTTCCTCAGGTGGCTTTTTTTTTTGGAAGTGGACAATACTGGTTCTGGGGTAAAAGACTGCAGGATCAGTACTCTGGCCTTGAAGAAGTTCAGACTCGTAAGGAGTAGTTACATTGATACAGTCCTAAAATTACACTCGGCCCTTTGAAGGCAACCGCCAGACTGAAGTGGCTCCCGGTGACAATGACTTTGACACCCCTGGTCCAGACGATGCCAGGAGCTGAGATGCATCTGGGGTCCTGCGGTGTCTGCTGAGCTGGGCTTAGGTGGGCTGACGAAGGCGGACGGTGGCATCTCACAGGCACATCAACTGGGGAAGGTGGGCCCAGCCCTCTCACGGCCCACCCCAGCATGCTGCAGCTCGCTAGTCCCACAGGAAGAGAGACCCGCTTACCGGTGCTTTACCCCGACCTCCCTGAAATTCTAGAGCCCACGGGCTGCCCGTCTGTCCGAGGCTCTGGCCTTCGCGAACGTCACCGTGGCCAGCAAGGAAGCACTGCCACGGAGTTTGGAGACAGGAGTCACACCACAGGGGGTGTTTTAGAAGGTGGCTCTGGGGCAGTTATCAGACAAGGCCTGTGGCCCCCACTCAGCAGTACGGGTTGGAAAGAAGATCAGAGACACGGGTGGTCAATTCGCAGTGTCACACCTTGTCCCGTCCAATGCTGGCTGGTGTAAAGGCCGGCACTGGGCTTGCCTCGGGAGACACACAGTCAGTCCCTCCCACAGACGAGCGCCAGTCACCGGCCGAGGTCTGCACAGGCAGCTCCTTCCTTCATTTTTATTTCTAAGCACGGCCTTCCGACAGGTGACTTTAAAATCACCTCTGAACCTGATCAGAATGTAAAGCACCTCTTTTACATAGTCTTAAATTATAAACTGAAAAAGCCCAAGGGAACAAACTGAAAAAAATCTCTTAAGATACTTTTGGAAATCCAATGTGAAACTGAGCGTCCACCTCTTACTGACTTCTGGAAGCGCGCAGGGAGGACACAGGGGGCCACCCAACACCCCCACCCTGGGCTAGCAGGAAGCCAACCGGGGAATGCCTTCACTAACCCTGTGACCTCTGGTCTCGGGTCAAACTGAGAACGGCTTGTAAACGAAGAACGGTCTGCAGCAAAGGTGAGCACCATGCACGGGAAGTGCCCGACCCAGAGGAATGCCACTTCCGTCACTCTTCCCTGCCCTCACCTTCCCGGGAAACAGCCGAGAGCAGGCGACTTCCTTTCTGGATGTTCGAACACCTGCTCAGCACTCTTGGGGCTGCAGGACGTGGAGGGCCTGTTGTCCTTTCCTTTGCTGATTCTTATCGATAGAGTAACAGTGATTTCCCGACACTGGCTTCGGTCCGGGCAGGGGTTAGTCATTGAAAACCAACTCGATCCCCTCCTTCCGTAGGACCCGGAGTTGCCAGGCCATCAATCAGCCCACTGATAAATCCGTCAGTGTTTGTGCACGGGCCAGCCAGGTATGGTGACAGCTTTTGTTCTCATTTTGTTGTTTATTTTTTGAAGAATTGTAGAGGGCGCGAAAGACATGTGGAGTCAGACAGTTCTTTGCTGGGAGCGGTTCAGGGGACGTGCGGCAGCATCCTTGACCTCTCAGCATTAGATGTCAACCTCACACACACACACAGACACCACACCCCTTCCTAAGTTCCAACAGCCTCCTGGTGGAGGGCCCTGAATCGGCGCTCTAACCTACAGGACTGCGGCCACCACTGCCAGCCCCGGGCCCCAGGGCTGCCCACCTTGGCCGGGAACTAGCTCGGTCGAGACCACGTGAGTCCCCTCTCTTATTTGCTTTCCTGAACTTATTTCACATTCATTTGGCGTTTATCACCTGTCTCATCATTTTAATGTCAATATAATTACTAAATATAAAATATGCAAAATAAGTGGAGGAAAAATATCTATAAAGTCAAAACCCTAAAAGTAATTTTTAAGCATTTATCCCCTAAGTCGATATCTATCTATCTGGGAAATACCTACACACAGACATATGCAGATATATATAAAATATATATGTACAGGGGGAAATCAAACATACACATGCTTTTCCTCACCTCTTGGTAACTTTTGCATCTTCTCTTTATCCCTGCTGTTGAGATAGTACATGTCTTGAGATGTATGCACATACCTACTCACACATATACATGCCCAGACATATGTGCACATGCATGTACGCACACATTCATGTATACATACACACACCCTGTTTGGCTTAGGTTTTGGCGGACCGTCTCAGTTTGAGATTGTACGTAATTTTTCTTCAGTTCTGGGAATTCCCTCACGATGGTTTCCTCAACAAGCCACCCCCCACCCCTTCCCTCTCCGGAAGCCCCGTGAGGTAGATGCTGCTACTGCTCCTTCTGGGTCTGTTCTCCATGTCCCTCCAACTTTATTCCACACCGTTTGTCCCTGTAACTCCCTGAGTCGTGTTCAGGAAACTTGGGGCTTCCCTTGCCCCTTCTTCCTACGTGGCAACTTAGCAACTGTTAGGTTCTATTTCAACAATTACTTTTTTCCCCGGCCCTTTTACTGGTTCTTTTTCACTAGCATCTTTCCCCATTTCTGTAACCGAGTAGCAGCCCTCCTTGCCCCTGGAAGGATATGAGCCACGTGCTCCGACTGGGAAGGTCTGTTCCTATTGCATTATCACTAATCTGGGGGCCTCCAGTGTCAGCCCTTCTGTTTCTGCATTTGGGGGCTTTCCAAAGGTTAGGCTGTTCTTACTGTGACCTGTAACGGACCAGAAGGTTTTCACTGTGATGAGCCTACCATCTTTTCCTTCTCAGCAAACTGCTCTCTGGGTCCCAGCTAGGAAACCTCTGCCTGCCCCAGGGTGCACAGATACGCTCCTGTGTGGTCTTCAGGAAGCTTTATGGGTTTAGCTTTCACACCTCAAATCGCGATCCATCGGCCCCGCCGAGAGAGGAGCTGAGTCCGTTGCTCACTAATGGGAGTTGGCACCCAGCATCGGCACCGCAGAGAAGCCCCTCGGAGAGGAGGCGCGCACTCACCCAGCCCGGAGATGTTGATCGCTTTCACGGATTTCTTCATTTTGTACAGAACCATCCGGTCCACGTCCAAAGCCTAAAATGAAGAGAATACACTGAGTAACACAGGTTTTGGGCTGAGCTCACAGTCACCCGACAGCAACCAGGTGAGAACCCCTCGGGAGGCTGCTCGGGCTGCTTCCGTGGGAGAAATCCTCGGTGCGGTGTGAGGATCGAGCATCCCCCATGTGCCCCACCCACCTGAAGCCCCTGAGCCGCCTCTGTGCACACCACCTGCCAGACCTCAGGCTTCTGCAGAGAAACCGGTTAACTCGGACCAGCTCCACCGCTGCCAAGTCTCAGCACTCCCTGTGACCAGCAGGGCTTCGGGGCGTGCAGCCTGCCAGGGCCTGGCCGCCATGTCTGCACTCCACCCCACACACAGGGGAAGCCGGTGGGCAGGAGGAACGGCTGGTGTGTGGGGAGGCAGAGTGCCAGGCCACCCCCACCCAAGACAGCTACCTTCTGATACCAGACCATCTGGCCAGAGGCAGCGTGGGCCAGGGAAGGCACAGCACTCTGGACTTGGGAAGACCCAAATATATCTATTTGTTCATTGGTTTGGACGGCACGTTCCCAATCCTTGCCAAGCCTTAGATTTCCCTTCCAGAAAGCCAAAGCTACAATACCTCTTTTGCAAGGTCGAACGATTCAAGAGACACGTTTAGGTATTGTATTTGACATTCAGCAAATATTTACAGACCAACCGCGACACGGCAGCAGCACACGGCACTTAGGATGCCTGGCACACAGGCACTCACGACGCTATGCGGTGACTCACCAAAGGCGCACGCTTCGCCACAGCTCTGCGGGCACGAAAGAGATGGAGAGGCTTCCTTCTAACCCAATTAAACCCCACGGAAGACCAATGGGTGTCACTTGGAGTTGGGACGGGAGGGAGACAGCACATGTAAACTGGGACAGTGACTCGAACCACAGGATTACTGCACAGACGGAAGGAAAGCCAGGGGGATCGCCCGGCCAGCAGCTGGTCCACAGGGGCCCGTGAGAACTGCACCCGTCACCCCTCGTGAGTTTTGACCATTGACAATTGCGGTGGCTCTCAGGCAGCAGAGCCCACCCTCTTGGAGGACTCGACCTGGACGTCCAGCTGTCCGGGACCGCCCCCCGAAACCACACGCAGCCACAGCTCCCTAAGTCCTCATTCTGAAGCCACAGCGACTAGTTCCTTGGATGCTGAAAACAGATGTGATCGCTGCTGACACGTTTCAGTCAAAAAAATTATAGCTTCTCGTTTGACAAAGAGAAGCTGTAATTTTTTAAAAAGATTTTATTACTTTATTGCTGTTCAATTATAGTTGTCTGCATTTCCCCCTACCACTCCCCGCCCCCACCCCGCTATATTTTTTTAAAAAAGCACTATTTTCTGACATATTGCAGAGAAGGGTAGGTAAGGATAAAAGAGAGTCAAAACTGGTTGTAGAGAACGGACTTTATTTCCCTAGGAGGTCATTTTCATCCCTTCCCGACCTTTCCTTGAGACATAAGGAGGGGGTTTGGAAACAGGACGTAACCCATGGAAGTCACTACTGAACCCCTCTTTCTCACAAAGTCTCATCAACTCTCTTTACTCCCCAACCTGCCACCTGGCAAATAACACCCTGCCACTCTCGCCCTGACCTCCAGGGTTCTGCCAGTGCCGGCAAGGAGACAGGACTCGCTCCGGGCGCGTCAGAAACTCCAGGTCCTGAAACGCCATGGGCCACGTGCCGGCGAGTGCCGCTCTCACACAAAGACCCAGGCTCAACGCACTCATCATAGCTCCAGAAGGTCCCAGTCCCCAGGCGAAGGGCTACCTTTAAAAAACGCATTCAACCTGTCAACATCTAATGTAGCACCTGGAGACAAAGTCGGGTCCTGCCCCGTCTTTGTCATCGCTAGGACAGCGTCTGACCCGCATCCAAACGACACCTGCCCCTCCTCCCAAAGCTTCCCCACACGGCAGGAGCCTGGTCAGACTGCATGGGAACGTGACACATCAGCCAACATTCTCAGGAGCCCTCTCTGCGTGTCAGGAGGGGGAGAGGGAGAGACCCCTACACATGGGGGAAACACACAACAGAAGGTCGCGGGGCCACCCCCGGCCCGGGTCCCCGGTAAGGCTCCTGATGTCCTCAGAATAATGTCTCAACTCTGCAGCACAGCTTTAAACCCCTTACAGTCTGGCCCGGTCCCTCGTCCGGCCTCATTTCTCGGCATCTTCTCCGCTTCCACCTGTAACACCCTAAGTACCCGTTGCCACAAACTACCGGAACCCCCCTCAACCTGCAGCTGCCTTCTCTTACCTCAAAGTGCGGCACTTGCTCTTCCCCACCAACCCCCTGCCACCGAATACTTTCCCTGCCTGGTCTTGACCCATCGGCTTCCAGTCTGACTCTGCAGGCTGGTTTAGAGACATCCTCTCCTGGAAGCCTTCTTGGATGGGTGAGGTGCTCATTCTAGCTTTTCCCGTAGGATCCTGTGCTTACTCAGTAGTTCATCTGGAAACATTTACTGAGCACCTACTACATGCCTCAGTAAGTAAAGGACTTAAAGAACTAAACTGGGCACTGGAGATACCTGGCAATCACAACAGGGCAACGCCTTGCCTCACGGAGTTTACAATCTGGCAAGGCGACCCCTTAAGGACACAAAGCCGGGGCCAGGACCTACCCTGCTCACCCACCTGCCTTCCTACCTGTTCACTCAGGTTTGAGACCACATGGTACCTACCAGCCACGTGTCTGCTGAGCACTGAGATGTGGCTGGTGTCACACGTTAAAACAATGATATTTTGGATGTAAGAGGTTAAATAAGATATCAATGAAATTAACTTTACTGTTTCTTTTTACCTCTCCTAGTGCTCTCCTCTGAAAGGAACTTGCTCATCACTGTGTCCCCAGCAGAGAGCCTGGCACAGAACGGGACTGAGAAAGCAGCTCAGTAAATAGCCATGAGAATGGAAAGGCAGGCAAGGGGCTCGAATCCGGGCAGCGGTGTCCCTGCTGAGCCCAAGGAGCGTGGGTGGCTGCCCAGGGCTTCCCAGCGGGAGGAGGGGAGAGCAGCACTTGAAGGCTGCTCAGGCTGCAGTGACAACGACAGGTCTGGGCAGACTGGATGAGGTTGGTTCAGGGACAAGCCTTACAAAGCGGAGGGGCGGGGCCAGCTGGGGAGCCGTCTGGGGCTCCTTGCGGGGCAGCAGACATTCCTGAACGTCAGTGAGGGGCCAGGGAGATGCCTCCTGGCCTCGGGTGTCTGGCAGCCCCGCAGACGACAGGGACAGGGTCATCTCTGTTCTCAGGGGTCTGGCCCCATCGTGCTGAGGACAGTGGGACCTGGAGGCGGTCATGTAAGTGCAGGAGGGCAGTCACTGTGAAACATGCTTTTCCACACCAGAACCCTGACCAGTCCCTCCCGCGTCATGCGGCGGGGCACGCCCTCCCTTGCATTCATGACAGGGACCAGACACAGAATCTTCCCCTTTGTCACTCAAGGGAGGTACAGCTCCCTGAGCTGGGGAACAGGGTAAACAGTAATGGCTGCTGTTCTACCGTCTGTGAAGGGCTTGGAAAGAAAGGTGAGGCAGGCGGTAGAGGCCATTTTTCATTACAATTGCAATCGCCTCCCCACTCAAAAACACACCCTTCCTTACGGCACACACGTTTAAATCACTACGGTTAAACTTGGCCAGAAGTTAGAACGGTCACGTCTCAGTACTGGACAGTCGTCTGTCGGTTATATATAAAAACAGCTCTTGAATCTGAAAACAATAAAAAACTACAAACCTTGAGAGTTTCAAGATACTAAATGTATCTACCGATCAGGCTTAGATTTCTAACCAGACTAGGCACTCGCGCACCCCCGCCCCACCCAAAATCTACCCGAGCTTAAGAAAAGGAAAAATGCCTGCAGCTTTGGACAGAATTTGTGTGTAAGAACTACAAACAGCCCTGGCTGCTGTGGCTCAGTGGATTGAGCACTGGCCTGTGAACCAAAGGGCCGCTGGTTCAATTCCCAGTCAGGGCACACGCCTGGGTGCAGGCCGGGTCCCCAGTGGGCAGCACGTGAGAGGCAGCTACACATTGATGTTTCTCTCCCTCCCTTCCCCTCTCTAAAAATGAATAAATAAAATCTTTTAAAAAAAGCAGTACTACCAACAGAGGCCAGAATCCAGCAGGCCGTCCAGGCCTAAGTAGGACCGCACAGCAGCTGACGTCTGGCCAGACCTCATTAATGCTGAGGAGCTCGACCAAGCTGACCTTCCGTTTATAAAACAAGTTTCACAGAGTAAATTTATTATGTGAACAGGCTGGCGGGGCTGTGTCTGAGATATTTCAGAGGAAAACAAACAACTGTTTTCCAACCGCTTTGAAAGCGAGTCTTTGGATCCCCGAGCTGTTCCGTTACCAGCCACGGTTCTCACTTACCCCTGAAGTGGTGGCTCCTCGGTCCCCGACCTGCGACTGCCGCTCCCGGGCCCCTGGGCCGTGTGGGGAAGGAAGGCCCTCCCGGGGAGGGGCCCATAAGTCTGTTCACTCCTGCCTGGCTCAGACCTGCGCGGCCCAACGTGGCAGCCATCAGCCCCAATGACTATTTAGGGTAAAATTAGTCAACAGATAATAAAATAAAAATTCAGCTCCTCACGTCTTGCCACCTTCATTGAGAGCTCGAGCCACACACAATGTTTGACGTAACTGTTTCCAAATACCCTACCCTGCTTCTGCTCTGTTCCCACAGACCCCTCTGTGAGCCATCCTTGTAAGTCCCTGGGGCCCTAGGGGTCCCTTCCCCTCCCTGCTCTCTCCTCCATGGGCGGAGCTCTAACGTCAGCCCTTCAGAGGGCCCAGTTGGTTCCAGAGCCCTCCAGGATCCCCGCCTGGGCATGCAGGCACCTGCATCCTGAGGCTGGACTGGGGGCCGAGCCCACAGTCTGTCTGAGGAGATGAGCCTGGGCCAGAGGTGGGCACCCGTGGTCCGCAGGCCAGGTACAGCCCTTGGCTTGTTTTGGGGTGACCTTGAGCTAAGGATCTGTACAATTGAACATCTCCAGTTGATGGGATGAGGGGGTGATGGGGGATACTAACTTTGAACCCCAATTAAGAGAAATGTTTCCACTCCCAGGAAGAACTCCACTCTTCACATGAGTAAAACGGCATTACCAAAAAATTGTACTCTATTGTTAGTAGTAGTAGTATTTGAGTTTCACGAATAAAACAAAAACTTCTGTGAACATTTAAGTTTTTCTCTTAGTATATATACTAAGCACCCATACAACATCCTCAATTTTGCCTCCAGGCCTGAAAAACCTAAAATGTTTACTACCTGGCCCTTCACAGAGGCTAGAAGCCTGGCCTGGGGACCCACAGAAACATCCCCCAACACCACCCGCCGCCCCTGACCCTCTCGGCCTGGACCCAGCACGTTGGGTCTCCAGCACCGTAAGGTCTCAATTTGAGGCAGCAAGGGGACAAGGGGCTGTCCTCATTCCTGGAACCTGAGGACACTGCCCTGGAGAGGAGAAGCGGATGGCAGAAGACACGCTGTCCCATCTCATCTCCCCGTGTCCCAATCTGAGAAGAACTGACGTATTTGAGGGACAGGAAATCAAATCACAAAGCAAAGCGGCACCAGCATCTGTGCCCCCAGGACAGCTTTGCCGAGAAAGAGTCCAACATTTGGACAGCAGCTTTGTCCCGGCGCTCTCGGTTTCACTTTGGAAGTCACGGAGACCGTTCACAACAGCGCCAAAGATTTCCAGAGCCTCCTGGGAGAGACGGAGACACGCCGTGGCCCGCAGGCTCAGGGCGAAGCCAGAGCCATAATGGATCTACTGACTTCAGGGGGGAAAGCAGAGGCCCGGAGAACAGAGTGTCAGGAAGAATGAAGATCATGAACGGCCAGGCCAAGTCCCAGCTATGTAAAACATGTGGGCATTGGGGCAAACGAGAAGGGCACACTTCGGTATCTCTCAAAAGTGAAGCTACGGTGTGTTCCCGCCTGCACCAGGGGACATGGGTAAGGGTGTTCACAACACTCTTACAACAGCCGAGCACTGGACGAGCCCCAGTGCCCTCGATGGTGAACGAGTGGGACTGTCACATATTCACATAATCGAGGGCTCCCCAACAACTGAGGGCTTCCCAACAATGGGAAGGAACTTCACCTGCCCAGAACACAAACAAAATTCCCAAGAATGTTAAGGAAAGAAAACAAGCTGCGAAAGTATACATACATACATACAAGAAATTGTTTGAACAGGCAAAATTAGATTATCCTGTTTATGTCTCGGGACATGCATATTGCTGAGAAAAGACGGGCGGGAACCCTAAATGCCCGACCTACAAGATAACCGCACGTGCTACAGGGCATCCATCAGCTTAAATTCTCGACAGCTGATGCCGAAGTCCCGCTCCGCTCCGTGAGAACGGCGGGGAGAGAGGCCGGGCCGTGCAAGGGCCGCGGTATCAGGACAGCCGAGGGGCCGTGAGGCCCAGAGCACCAAGTGCCACCAGCGCCTCATGAACTCTATCACTAGAGATGGCAGCTGGGAACACAGGATTTTAGTAGAACTGTTTTTGGAGAAACGGAAGCAGATGACGGTGTACCCCAGCTCTATAAAAATGCTTCATATCCTGGTTTTTAGTCAGGGGGTGGGGGGCAGGAGGGGGAGAAGCTGCTGGCAGATCTGGAGGAGGTGGAAATGGAAAGGCGGATCTAGGCAAGGCAGCTGCGAGACACCGGCAGCACGGAAGGCCATCCCGGAGCCCACGCCCTGGTGCCCTGTCCCTGAGGAGATACAGCGCAGAGGGCCAGGCCTAGGGTCCCCAAATTGCCTCACTCAAGTTCTCCCCCCTTGGACAGAGCGACTGAAGAGCTCAGGGGCGAGGCAGGAAACGCACTGTCTCAGGGGAATGACCACAGAGAAAACGGGACATGGTAGCAGAAGGTGTCCCCTCATCCCTGAGGGAAGAGAAAGGGGGAGGCCCCTGTGCTGGACAGGCCTGGGGTACAGGGCCAGCATTGGAGGCTGGGAGGGAGGCCAGCCTCCCACATCTGTCCCAGTCCCAGAAGACAACGGACTCCTAGGCTAGGCCGAGTCCCCCAGGAAACAAGGAGCAAGCCCGAGAACTCCACCACAGCGGCATAAACAGGGGAGGGGAGACGTGAGAGCTGCTTGCCTTCTGGCCCCGGAGGCCAACAAGGCAAGTGCTAAGGCGGAGCACTAAAGAGAACTCAGCTTCCGGAGGCTCTGGAGCTCTGCTGGAGACATCACCATTCACATCCAGTCCGTGGGTCCGTCCCCACCCCGCCCCCTTAGCACAAGGCTCTACCATCCCAACTGGACCCTGGACAGGGGCCTGCCTGTCTGCTGTAGAAAGCTGTCCCTACTCGCTGTCCTGTGGATTCCTTGGTGTGGGAATGCCAGTGGCAAAGCAAGGCCTCTAGGCAGCCCCACTTGCACCCGCAGGGGACCCACCTCCTGCCCATGGGTTCAGCACCCAGCAAGGTCCAGGCTCCATCCACCCCAGCTCCCCCCAGAACGGCCACTCTGTTACTGTGAGGGGAGGGCTAGGTGATGCCCATGGCTCCTGCTGCAGCTCCCACAGCACCTGGATTAAGGTCCTGAGAGCAGCACCTTTTCCAAAGACAGCGGGGGGTGGTCCCACCTGGCATCCATCCACAGCGCCAAGCAGCAGAGCACTGCACCAAGCACTTCAGCATCCACCCTCTTATGCAATATTTATAGCCTGTCATGACATCACCATCCACTCCCTCACTTCAGAGAACTAGGGGACACTGACTCAGAGGTCAAGTGAGTTGCCCCAAGGCTATTTATTTAGCTCTGAACTAATGAGAGGCTAGGAGAGCGCCAGCAAATGGAGAGAAGCTTCCAGAACCATGCCCCTCACTGTTTGCTAAGCACCTGGCTTCTAGGGCCACAGGGAGCGCCCACTGCCTCCTCTAATGTTGGGGGAGGTAATCCCCTCACCCCCACCCCGCAACGCTCCCCAGGAGCCCTTCCCCACATCCCTGTGCAGAGCTAAAGCTGCTGGCGCGGGCCCTCCCTCCCCAGGGACTGTCTGCCCCATTCACCCAGACAGCTGCTCAGCGGGCTCCTCAGCCAGGGTGGCTGCCCTGCTCCCACCACTACGACCCTGCTGGCATCTGACAGTCACCAGGAGGAGATAGATGATGCCCCCCCCCCGCCCCCCTGTGTAACCAGTTCTGTGGGTTCAGAGTCTTCCCCAGGGAGTGGGTGCAGCAGAGTGAGTAAAGGTGGGCATGGCGGTGGGTGGCCATCGTTGGCGAGTGTCCAGGCCCCAGGAGCCATTCCTGGGCTTTCCAAGGGGACCCGTCAATGACGGCTGCCTTTAGTCTGACCGTGTCTCAGCTGCCACTTCTCAGTCCCCGAGTCCGATTCGGAGACGTGGCCCCACTGCCCTAGGATGGGGTGGGAGGTAGGAGGGAGACTGAGCCTGCAGGAGAAGGAGGGAGGGGAGGAACCACCAGCCTTGTCCCGGGCCCAGATCTGACTGCCAGACAAAGCCCACCTCTTGTGGGGCAGACAGAGTTTTCTGGCAGAACCAGAGGTGGGCCCCCTGCAGGTGTCAGAGGGGTGGGCCCGCCTGGCAGCCTTGCTCTGTAAGTGGCCTTCCCCACACCAAGGAGTCCACCGGGCAGGGAGCAGGCACCGGGCGGATACCACGTGTCCATCGCTTCCCCTGCACTTAGAGCTGGGGTTCCAGGTTCTGCCCTGTGTGACCCAGGATGATCCAGAAGCCCTCAGGGCCAGGGTGCGAGAGCTGAGACGAGGGGAGAAGTCTGGCAGCAGCGCCCACCCCTGCCTCCGGGAGCGCTCATTTGCAGGAAGGAAAGACGCCTCTGCTGGGGAGGCACAGAGGACCAGACACCGCCGCACCACCACAGGTGGGCTGGCCTTGGAGCAGGGCCAAGCAGAAGCAGAGTGGGGAGCAGAGGTGAGGATCCATCAGGAGATGCAAACAGATGGCCTCGTGCCTGCTTTTCCCTCTGAACAGCTCTGCCCCCACATAACGCCCACCTAGGACTCCGGCTGGGGCGGGGCCACAGCAGGGAAGGGAAATGCAGTAAAGGCCAGGCTAGTGGGGGCCCAGAGAGAATGGTGACATTCCAGACAAGTGACTGCTGAGTGGTCAGAGTGCGAGCAGCTTGGCAGGGAGAGCAGGCCCCAGGGCCCGACAGGGCCTCGGGGGCGAGGCAGAAGTGGAGGGGTCTCTGCCACCGAGGGCAGGGCGGACGTGCCGTGAAAGGCAAGGCCGCTTTTGGCGGCGGCGGCTGCTGAGGGTCATTCAAGGCTGTTTGTTTTTGGCATTTGGGGATGTGAGTATTTCTCCCCGAGGAAGGGCTCAGACCATTTGGTTTTACTTCCTTTGTTCTCCATCCAAAGAAAATTTCGTTCAAAACCCCAGCTAATAAAACAGGAGGTGGGGAAGGGCACGGGTTCCCTGGGCCACTGCTGAAGGGAAGAGGCTGACCTCCTGCTCACAAGGCCAGGGACAGACCCACTGGTCCTCAGCCCTGCCCTGCCGGGGACACAGCAGCCTGCGGAAGTGTTCCTCCCACGGGACACAGCGCAGGCTGCAGGCTGCAGTGCCCAGGCCTAGGACCGACGCTGCATTTAACGGAGCCATTTGTTTTGTTTGAAGGGAGACGGGGAGAGGGAGAGAGAAATTTACAATATAAACGCAGAGATGTTCTGTGTTTCTCAGACCAGAATGCTATCTGGTTTGAAGCAAATATGCACAATATTGATTATCCCTCAAAAAAGCAAATACACGTGTTATTTCCTAGGCCCCAGGAGCCTCCAGGAAGCTGCACAGGCCCGCCGGAGAGGAGGCCACCGTGCGATTCTGTGCCCAGGGATCCGGAAGGTTCCCATTTAGTGCAGTGACCGAAAATGATGATGGCGCACAACGAGAGGGTGACTACGGTGGCAGGGTGAAGGCCCCTGCGGCCCCCCACACGGGCCCCCCTGAGGTTCCAGAGGTTCAGCTCTGTGGGAGGGCTGTGTGCCCTGCAGCCACCTTTTCAAGGAGGGGCCATGATAATATGCAAATGTATGTGGTGTCCTGGATTCATTTCCCAGAGGAATCTAAGGACCCTGCACGGAGGAAGTCTCGATAAAATCAATCAGTGACTCACCAGCAACACCCTGAGCAGGGAGGGGGCTATCATCCTATTCCAAAGGCAAAACAAACGTTGGTGATGGTCATTACCACACCCGTAAGTCTGTTCTCACTGCACGATATGAAAAGCCACTCCCCGGGTGCAAGTGCAGACACAGAGGTCACAGGGGCCACACAACGGCCAGGAGGGGCCTGAAAAGATGCTAACACCACAGCTATCGGGGAGACGGAACCTGGAACCGCAGCGGGGCTCCCCGGCACACCTGCTGGAACGGGGGGGCGACACTGAGGGGGAGGATGGAAGGAACTGGAACTCGCGTGCATTGCCCATGGGAACGAAAGGGCACAGCCCCTTAGAAGACGGTGCGGCCCTCTCTCCTAAAGTTGAACACACCCTTAGCGAACGCCCCGGAAGCCCTGCTCCCAGGTATTTACGTGACGAGGAACTGAGACGTGTGTCTACATGGAGACCTACAGCAGCTTTATTCACACGGCCCCGAACTGGAGAGGGCCCAGGTGCCCCACAGGGAGGGCGCCGACAAACCAGCCATGTGGGCCCACTCCAGGTCACCCAGGCACTAAAAGCCGTGGCCTGAGGACGCGGGCGGCAGCAGATGGGATCTCGGTGGCACGGCACTAAGTGAAACGGAGTCAAGGCTACGTGCCACATGATCCCACGTATGGGATACTCTACCGAGGCAAAGCCATGGTGACAAAACGCAGACTGGGGACCCCCAGGGGCTGGGGCTGAGGCCGGGGGCACGGACTGCAGAGGGGCTCGAGGGGGCTTTCTGAGGTGACGGGACCCCAACGTTAGGACCGTGGGGGTGATTTCACGACCGATGCACTTGACTGTTTAGGTTTACTGTCTGTCGAGTATGCCTCCAGTCAGCTGACCCTAAAAACTAAAAGCCACAACCAAAAATACCATTTCTTCCTTAACTGTCCATCCCATTTCCTCCTTTCATGTGGCTGCTCTCCTCTCCTTAACAACTTGCAAAACTTTTCCAAGCCTCTGGTTCCCCTCGTAATTGATTATTCCTTTGTTCTCAGGACACGAGGAAGCAGCAGGGTTCACCTCGGAGGGCCCGGGGTTGAGGAAGGTGACCTACTAAATACCGAGTCCAGGCCGTTGGGACAGGCCTGGCGACCGGCCCAGCCGCTGTCTGCATGGACTCCCAAGCCCTTCCAGGTCCTGCCCGCAGCCTGAAAAATAAATTCCTGTAGATTCACTGGTCTCCTGAGTCCCTTCAACTCGAATGCAGTTTCCACACCACAGCCTGTCTGCCCCCCTGCTCCCCACCCCCACCTCCTCTAGACAGTGCCGGTCAGGGTTGGTGCCACGGTCGGTCGGGGCGTCCTGAACTGCGGACAAGGCCCTGGCCCTCGTTTCCCGAGGGCACGTTCCTGTCGGCTGCCACCCTCACACGCACCAGTAGGCTCGCCCCAAGGATCCGGTCTGGCTCCTTACAAAACACTGATGAAAAAAATACCATGGACTGACTCCACATGATCATTTTTTGGGGAAAAAAAAGTGTTAATGAAAGGAAAAAGGAGACATGCCGCCCGAGCTTCCTGTTCCCTGAGCTTCCTGTTCCCGAAGCCTCCTCTCTTCACCGCAGGCCCCTCCCTGGTCCTGGTTAATCACATGCGACCTTCCTTCTTGCCGGGTCCCTTGCCAGGCGGGCGGCTGTTAATACCTTTCAGCCACGGTGACCTTCCTCTTACACCATCCCCGAAGGAGCCCCACACTCCGCCTGACTTCCCCGCCAGGCACTCTGTTCTCCATCACAAAAACTGAAGGTCCCCGGGAATGATGTCTGCCCTGCAAATTCAAGGTCGGCGTCTCCGCCCCGTGCCCTTCACGGCCTCCCCAGCATCACCGAGTCCCCGCTGGGATGGAGGAAAGGAAAATTAGGGGAGGGAACACAAAAACGCATGTTCCCACTGGTCGCTAGGCCCACGCAGCCCCCTCAGGGGACACAGGGGTTAGTAGTTTTGCTTTGAGCTTCTCAGTTGCTCCTGTGTGCCCACGTCCACACAGTAAGCCACCCCCACCAGCTTCCCCCACTCTCAGCACCCACTGGGAGGAGGATCCCCAGACAGTGTGCCCAACGCAGCACAGAAGGGTGGACGTCGAGTGCCTGTCCCCACCGTCAGCCTAGTTCTCGGGACCTCGGCTCCCTCCTCTATAAAATCAGACACTCGGTGAAAAACCGCAGGGCTGCCCCCACTCACAGACAGAGACTCCATGTGGTGCTTAAAGCTGGCAACGACCTGACCCCGGCCCCCTTTCCCTCTCTGCCCTCACAGTCCCTTATCAACCCGCCCAGGCCACTGCCGTCCACCACACTGCTGAGGGGTCCGCGGCCGTCACACCTCTGTGCTCCAGTGCTCGCTGCTCCTCTTGGTGCAATGCCCATCCCACCTGCCACTGTGTCGCCAGTGAACCCCCTTCAACCTTCAAGAGCCACCCAAATGCCACTTCTTCCATGTCACCTGCCCCTCCTCTGTGTGCTCCTGATGCCTTCTGGCCCCACCTCTTTCAGAGAATCTGCTGTGACCCTGTCCTGTCTCACGGCTCATCCTTGGAAATGTCTTCCCCACTAGTTCTCCTCGGACGGTGGAGGTCACTGAAAGTCTGACCTCTAGACAAGTGGAGTGTAACCACGCTTAAGCACCGGGGACACTCTATAAAGAGGTTAGCAGGGTACGTGTGTGGAGGGGAGTGGGGATGGGGCCCAAGAGCGACCATTTTCCGAACCAGCTGAGTCCAGCACAAGTGCAGAGCAAGGAGGGGAGAGACGGCCGGACAGGAGCTGTGAGCATGCGCGGAAGTGACAGTCATGGCTCCCACTCACAGATTGGCTCCTCGGGGCCTGGCCAGCCCTGGCCTGAGTGCTCTCTGAACACGGCTGCATTTAACTGACACCTTAGCATCATCCCCACGTTTCAGAATGAGGATGCTCAGGACATGGGCGAGCTGTGAAGGCCACAGACACCAGCCGGGAGGTAGCACGGGTGGGATTTGAACCCTGGAACACACACAGCCACGCCCATCCAGCTCCTTCCACCCAGTCTTACCGCCTTACCACCCTCGTAACAGACGCAGCCAGCAAAGCCACAGCAGCACTCAGATCGAAAAGCTACGCTGCGGACAGAACACACAAGGTAACGAGACCACAAAGCCAATCGCCTGTTAGGCAGGCCAATGGCTAGGCTGAGCTGACCACCGGGTGCAGATGGGGAGCGTGCACCGTCGGAGACTCCCCAGGCATCTGGCGATCTGGAACCATCCCCAGGTGGTGCCTCTCTGGCAGCAGGCAAGTCGGTCTTTTTAATTGAGGAGCAGAGAGTTCATGCTCATCAAGATTTCCAGCTGCTGCCTCCCTGACACCAGACCCAGGCGGCTTGTGCCTTCAAAATCAGGAGCAGACAGACTGCTGCTGCACGCAGATCCCTCTCCTGGAGGCAGAACGTTCCCGCACAATTCTCCTGCAGACACACCCGCAGGCTTGTGTGGATGCCGTTGAATTCCTGGGGATGAGCCTCCCCCACGCCAGGGAGCATCAGGGCTCCCCGCTTTGGATGGACAGATAAGGATGGAGGGTCCTGAGGACAGAAAAGCCGGAACAGCGTGTGGCACTAACAGTCACTAAGGTGAAGGTGTTTACAGGTCTTTAACATCTTGGAGGCAGGACAAACCCTCACACACAGTTGAATGATCAAAAATTCCACCTATTTTAAATGTCTGGAGGTTTGAAGAGACTCCACAGAGAATCCCATCCAGTTTTTCACTCACAAATGTGAAGCGCTGCCCGAGGCTGAGCGATCCACCAGGGGTAGGCCCAAGGCCCCTACATCTGGGGCCCAAGCCAGTGAGTGCTCCCGCCCCCACCCTCCCCCCCCCCGGAAGGCCCCCCTCCTGCCCTTTTATTCAACTCACCCAAAGAACCAGCCCTCTGCAGTCTAGCTCTCAAAGCTTTATTGTGTGACCAGACGCGGGCTCCCTGTCCTGCATCTGGGCCCAAAACCCCACAGCACAGCATCTACTGAGACTGGTCATGGCCGAGCACTGTTCTGGTCACCGGGGAGCTGGTGGCAAACCACATCAAGCAGGTTCCGCCCTCACGGAGCACCTGGCAACCAGTGGGTGGTGGCGGACAGTGGTGGTGGACAGTGGTGACGGACAGTGACAGCCGCTGGGAGGAAACACGGCCAGGACCCTGCGAGCCGCAGGAGGCCAGCGTTCTGTGTCACTGGCATCCTGCAGGCGCTCAATACATTCCTTCTGACGGAAAGGACACGTTGGACATGAACAGTGGTGGTGCTATTTTATTTTATTTATGTTTTATTATTTGTTTAATTCTCACCCAAGGACATGTTTATTGATTTGAGAGAGAAAGGAGAGAAAGAGGGCCACATCGACATGAAAGAGAAACATCCATCAGTGGCCTCTGTACGCACCCCAACCGGGGATCGAACCCACAACCTAGGCACATGTCTTGACCGGGGATCGAGCCCATAACCTTCTTGGTATACGGGATGACGCTCCAACCACCTGAGCCACCCAGCCAGGGCAGAGAAGTGGTGCTATTTTAGCTGAAGACATCAGGAAGACGTGAGGTGATCTTTGAGGAACATGTGCAAAAAATCTGAGCAACTACGTGTGTGTTATAAAGGGTAACTGTCATCACCTCGAGAAATGACCCAAAATACATGTGTGACTGACCTCTTAGGGCTTGCTTTCACAGAAGGCTCCATACCTAGCACAGCACACGGCCGAGGGGCCCTGCAGGCCGCCGCCCCCCCCCCCCCCCCCCCCCCCCCCCCCCCCCCCCCCCCCCCCCC